>JAJOOR010033607.1:0-15114 GCA_036250505.1 Solanum acaule | reverse complement strand
CTAAGTGCGAAAGTTGACTCAGATAGAATATTTGACAAAGTTACTCCACTTTACCAAAGAGTACTGTCAGCTCTAATTGTAGAGGATGACATTGAAGAGTGTGAAGAAAATGGGTTTGACTTATTTATGTCACCACAGAATGGTCCAGAAACTTTATTGCATGGTGTCATTGATTCTCAGAGTAGAAAAATGAATAGGACAGAAGTTGAGTATGATACAGTTTTTAGTTCTCAGTTAAAGAAAAATGGGACTGGTAATGAGTTTGTTTCCTGCAATGGATATAGTGTATATCATCGAAACTCTGATGTCCGAGGACCTCAATACAGTGATGAGATGTCACGAGGAGATAATGGATATTTGCATTCAGAGGTTGGGCTGTTTGTAGGCCTTTCTGAATGTGATCCGGATGTACCACAGAGGTTGCAGATTAATAGTTTCGGTATTTCCTCATTTGAACGTCAATATGCACAGATGGCTTTTGATGATAAACTCTTGCTAGAATTGCAGAGCATTGGCCTTTATATTGAACCTGTGGTATGCTTTCTCCAATTGGTAATTTTAAAATGAAGGATATTCTCGTCTTTCATTTGGCCTCTGATTTTGAGATTTCCCCCTATCATTTTCCTTCCTCCTCAATGCTTTTATATTTGCATATTTTACTTTGGGTGCGTAAGAGTAGTATTATTCTCTCGTTGGAACAAAATCATATGCTTTATTTTAACATTTGTACCTAAGATTATTTGATTTTAATTTTACCTTAACTTTTTGCATAATTGTTACAGCCTGGCTTAGATGATAAAGAAGAAGAAGTTATCAACCAGGAAATTATGCAGCTGGAGAGGGGACTCTATCAAGAGGTTGTCTTCTGTCATTATTAGCGTCCTAATAATTTACTCATTCTGTGTCTTTTTCCTTGTTTTGTTTGTTGCCAAATATGCCAGCAAATCTAATGTTCTCAAGAACATTGAGAACAGATGGTCTATATGGACATCTTTCTTCACATGCTGTATACCACTGAAGTATATCATTTGTTCTATTTCCTGTAGATTGGTAAAAAGAAAACATATATGGAGAAAATATCTAAAGCAATTCAAGAAGGCAAGGACTTGGAAGGATGGTAAGATATTAGATGTCATCAGGTTTGCTTACGTCTCTGCATTTTGGATTCATGTGTGTCTTATAAACTCAATTGAATTTCCAGGGACCCTGAGCAGATTGCAATGAATAAACTTGTTGAGCTGGCTTACAAAAAGCTCTTGGTAAGGGTTGCACTCTTTTATCTGTACGGTCATGATGCGTTTCTTGTACTGTGCTTAATGTTGTAGCGCCTGCTATACTCTCCAAACTTTTATTTTATGTTCTTGCCGTCCCTTTTGATGTCCTCTCCTGCTACTGCAGCTGTTCTCTTCTAAAGTCCTGTATTTGGTTAGAAGTTTTTGTGGCATAAAGTTTACTCTGAAGAACACTGATTTTCGTTGTGAAATGTTGTGAAGGATATTTATACATAATTACTATATATGATCATTCTAGACTATAAGGAGTATACGTTGTTGACCAGAGCAATCATAGATTTGGGAGGAAACTAAAACTCTAGAAGCTTACTCAAAGTAACTGACTGTGTAATATGTGATCTGAAACACAAATGTGGTATTTCTTTCTATGTTTGTATCCAGTTCTGGTTTTCAGATGGATTAAGGTTTGATACATTGAATAAATTCTAAAGTTCAATTATAAGATGCCCATCAAAGAAAATTTGATCCTAGTATAGATTTCTTCAGGTCAATATGATTTTGTTGAAAAAATGGCCATTGTCATGCCCAGAGTTCAAAAAATAAAAAATAAAGAGAAGGGTAGAGGGGTGGGCCCAATAGAAAAGATAGAGCAGGTGATTTATCTCACTCTCGGTATAAAAGAAATTTTATAAATAGAACAAAACCAGACACCTAGATGGTGATAGGAAATCACAAGAATGGGCTCCCCTGTGCAAAATTTAGAAAGAACAAAGAAAAAGAAAAAGGAAGGGGATGGGCTCTACTCTAAAGATTTATTCCTGAAGTGAGTTTTGTGTATCTTATATACATCCTGGAGTTTACACCAAAAGTGATTTCTTTTCCCTCAAAACACCCAGTATTCCTTTCTTTCCATAGAAACCCAACTTACACATGCTAGAACAGTTTTCCGCTATTGAAGACATTAGGAGATCCACTATTGAATAAGGCGTATTATAATTAAAATGATGCAACTTTATTTCACCAATCAAAAGAATTATGAAGCTTTATTATTTTTCTTTGCTATATTTCTTAACATACCTTTATCTCCGGCAAAGGATGTTGGCAACTTACACATATGTTGCGTACTCAACTATAGTTCACTAGCTAGCATACTGACATTGCTACTCACAAATCCTAGAGAATTCATACATAAACATGGCTGAAGTGAATTAATCATGTAATGTTTTGACCCTTTATCTGTTTATGGTAACCTGATTTTTGGGAATTTGAATTTATTTATCCTTATGCTGTGCAGCATATTAGCTACTGGAGATTTCATAATTAACTTACTACAGCATATGGATGTGATCCAACTTTGTGATTCAGATTAATAACTACATATCTTTTGGATTAATTTGACAGGCGACTCGAGGAACTCTAGCTTCAAAAAATGGGATTCCGAAGGTGTCAAAACCGGTTGCATTGTCTTTTGCAAAGAGAACACTTTCCAGGTGTCGGAAGTTTGAGGATAGTAGAACTAGTTGCTTTAGTGAGCCAGTGCTCCATGACATTATTTTTGCCGCACCTCCTCGTATTAATGAGGCAGATCTTTTGGCTGGTAAGCAGTTGCTAATAAAGCTTTTCATTATTGAGTTAAGTTATCATGTATATTGGAATGACACTGTGCTGACTATGCTTTGACAACTTTGAGCTAGTCACAATATTTTCTATTTCCTCTAGGCTCTGGGTCAACCAAATATGTTGGTTCTTGTTCTAACAAAAGGTTTTTTTTCTTTCTATAAAATTATAATTTGATCTTCTTATGCTTTAATAGCTTTTTTTTATGTCTTGCACACTTTGTTCTTCTTAGCTGGGTAGTAATTACTGACACCGTTTCTGACAAAAACTCATTTTTAAATACAAATTGTTCCTTCATCTTCACATGCTCAAGTAATTTTAGTTTTGTATGTGTTTTGGTAGTTTTGCTCTTATCAGACGTGCTGTAATAGCTGACATTTCTCCTGTTACACAGGCTCGTGCCCTGTTAGGGCTGATGGTGTTCTGGTTGATCCATATGAAAGGTTCAATCATCAATCTGATCATGCTTTTGCTAAAAATGGGCCGATATTAAATAGAGGGAGGAAAAAAGAAGTACTGCTTGATGATGTTGGCGCTGGTGCTGCTTTCAGAGCCACTTCTACTCTTGGTGGAACTCTTCTAGGTGGTGCCAAAGGAAAGAGAAGTGAAAGAGATAGGGATTCTTTAGCAAGAAATGCAAATGCAAAGGCTGGGCGTTCATTGGGGAACTCCAAAGGTGAGCGCAAAACAAAAACAAAGCCCAAGCAGAAGACAGCTCAGCTTTCTACATCCGTAAGTGGATCTTTTAACAAATTCACGGGGATTGCGACACATCCAGTTTACCCTTCTGCTAATGGTTCTGGAGAATTGGTCAATGCTAGTGGTAACAGAAAAAGAGAGGGTGATGTTAATTCATCAATGGAGAGGAAAGAATCTGCCGACGGCATGAATTTGCCACTGAATGACATTGATGCGATAGAAGATCTAGGCGTAGAATCTGAGCTTGGGGCACCTCAAGATTTTAATTCTTGGTTCAACTTTGATGTTGATGGTTTGGCAGAAGAAAATTGTGACGGACTTGAAATACCGATGGATGACCTTTCCGAGTTAAATATGTTTTGACAGTGACTGCTCATTGTACATTCTTATGGACTATTTAACTGTTCAGTAGAGAATGATCTTTTGCTTGTTCAAGAAGTGATAGGTTAAGAGATCTCTGGCCAATTGGCACTTGTAATTATGGCCATTTTTGTATACTTGTTTGAAGGGAATGCTAGCAAGTCCTCATTGTTTAAATTCAGGCAATGTTTCCTTGTAAACTAATTAGCAAAGATTGCAAGGGCAATTTTGTTTGATCATCTTTTGTAGTGTTTCCTGATCCTTTTCCTAATTTATTGCAGTTTTGACATTTTTACCTGGTTAATATTATGTTTTCTTAAAGCTTGTATATGAGCTTAAGAATCTGACACTTGGCAATTCAGTCTTTTGGTTTTGCTAATCCTTCACTAAGTGACTGCAGCTCATGAATCCGGGACTACGCTGTAATCTTATATGTAATTTCTTAACTTCTTGATTATCATTTTTTAGCTGCAGATGAATGCTGATAAGTACCATGAGCATATTCACCTGTCAAAACAATCGCTTCTTCCTTAGCAGATGCTACTAGTATCATCACCAGCCAAGTACTGGTCAGCCTGAGAAATGTTTGGTTAGGTAGCTGACAGGTAACTCATCCTTTACTTTAACCAAACTTTGATAAAGTGAGTTACAACTTTAACTTACACATTTCTCAGTTGTGATTCTTCTCCCTCGCATTATACATTTATAAATACTAGTAAACATACTCCTTAATCCATCCAGTTTGTTTCTAGAATATTTCTCTGGTTTCTGGACATACACAATTAATTAAGATTGTTTTAATAAATAAATTATTGAATTGCTGAGTATCCAGTTTTTGTTGTGTAGTCCTTCTTTGATGATTAATTACCAAACTATGCAGATAGATTGCATTTTCATCATGTGTTCTGTGTTGCTTACTTATCTTCTTTAAAAACAGATTTTTGCTTTTAAGACTGAATTGCTGTACTTCTATTATATATTATGCCCAATGACATCTTTGATGGCTATGTACCAAAGCTTTGGTAAGAATGCTTGCTTGATTGTGTTGCTATCCGGTGCACGAATTCCATTGATCTAGGAGGTACACAGTTACCATTTTCTGTAACATGGTGTTACTTGTGTGTATATATTTTGGGAACTAAGAGGAAAAAGAAAAATAAAGCCTTGCCAAGGTTGGAAATAATTGATTATGGTGCAAGGGGCAATAAGAATGAGGAACAGACCGAAGCAAAAAGGAATTCAATCAAAAGGGAGTTGGAGGAGGCTGCAAAAGTGGAAGAGATCTCATGGAGACAAAATTCTAGGTGTCTATGGATCAAACATGATGAAAGAAATATAAAAGCTTTTTTCACAAACAGGCCAATGCACACAAGATATATAATTGTATTGACTAAATAGTAATTGATGAGGAACTGGTGGATGATGAGAAGGTCATAACGGATCACATCCAAGGCTTTTATGACTAATTTTTCAGGGAAACAGAAGAATGGAGACTGAGTTGGGAAGATGAGAACTTAAGTAGGCTCCCTGAAGATGAGAAGGAATGGCTGCAGAGAAATTTTACTGTATAGGAGTTAGAAGCTGTCATTAAATCCTTCAAAAGAGACAGCTCCAAGCCCCGATAGTTTTAATCTTCATTTTTTAAAAGATGCTGGAACACAGTGAAGGATTACATCTGGAGAACAGTGGAAGCATTCTATCAGAAAAGATCTTTTGTTTAAATCTTAAATGCCACCTATCTTGCTCTAGTTCCAAAAAAAGAAGGGGGTAGTTGAGGTGAAAGGTTTCAGGCTCATCAGTCTGTTAGGGAGTATTTATAGGATAATTGCTAAACTTTTGGCAGAAAGGATCAAGCTTGGATTGATTAGCTATTTTCAGCCAATCAGAATGCTTTTATTAAGGGAGGCAAGTAACTGATGCAGCTATAGTGGCCAATGAACATCTTGATCATCTACTGAAGTCAAAAAAGAAAGGGATAGCTTGTAAGCTTGATCTAGAAAAGGCTTATGACCATGTCAATTGGTCGTGTCTGCAAAATATTTTGAAACAGAATAAATTTTGGTGATAAATGGATTGGATGGATCAGGTATTGCATATCCACCGTTAGAGCTTCCTTTATGATCAGAGGGAGCCCACATGGTTTCTTTAAATCTTAAAGAGGATTGAGATTAGGAGATCCGTTAACTCCTTATTTCCTTACTTTGGTGATGGAAGTTCTTAGCATGATGATAAGGACGGCAGAAAATTTTGGCTGGATAAAAGGGAGCTTTGGAAGAACTGGTGGTGATAGTGTGACTATTTCCCATATTCTATATGCTGATGATACCTTACTGTTGTGTGAAGCAGATAGAAAGCATTTCTTGTATCTCAGATTTATCTTAAAGCCTGGTGATGGCTTCAAAGGCCAGAAGAACCCCTCCAAAAAAAAAAGTAAATGAAATGCTTTCTATCTCAGATTCTATATGCTGATGATACCCTACTGCTGGAGGTGGGCGTGAAGCTAACATTAAATTCTGGAGGTGGGCATGGAGCTAACATCACCAGATTGGAGGTGGGCATGGAGCTAACATTAAATTCTGGACAGATCTATGGTTTGGTGATGCATGCCAGAAGGACAAATTCCCTACTTTATTCAATTGCTCAACAAAAAGGAATGGCAATGTGGCAGATTTTCACTCAAATTCTGGTTGGCAGCAAGAGTTCAGAAGGAATTTGAATGATTGGGAGGTAGAGGACTGCTGCCAATTGCTTCAACAAATAGAATCAGTTCATATTGATTATTGTAAAGTGGATTCCATAATCAGGCTAGCAGGCAAGGACAAAAATTTTCTCAGATAGGAATTGCTACAGCCTGTTAACGAAGGAGCCAGGTCAACATGGGTGGGTTGCAACATAGGGGGTATGTTTAACACAATAATCTGCAAAAAAGGGGTTTCATATTTATGTAATAGATGCTACTTGTGTCTAGACTGATTGACGAGAACCGAGGTGGAGTTAACACTAAGCTTGAGATTTGGAGGCAGACCTTGAGTCTAAAGGGTTCAGGTTGAGTAGAACCAAGATAGAATACTTGGAATGCAAGTTTAGTGACTTAACGTTTGAGGTTGGCGTGAAAGTGAGGCTTGATAATTTGATCATTTAGCAGAGAGGAAGTTGCAAGTATTGGGTCTATTATCCAAGGAAATGGGGAGATTGACGATGATGTCACACGTTGTCTAGGTGCATTCTGGATGAAATAGAGGCTCGGATTTGGAGTCATGTGTGATAAGAAGGTACCACAAAAACTAGGAGGCAAGTTCTTCAGAGCGGTGGTTAAATCGGCTATGCTGTATGGAGCGGAGTATTGGCCAGTCAAGAACTTCGTTCAGAAGATGAAAATTGTGTAGATGAGGATGTTGAGATAAATGTGTGGGCATAACAGGAGAAATAACATTATGAATGAATATATTCGGGACAAGGTAGCAGTGACCTCAATAATGGACTAGATGCGGGAAATGAGACTAAGATGGTTTGGGCATGTGCACAAGAGATGCATGAATGCCCTAGTGCAGAGTTGTGAGATGTTGGCTATGGATGGATTCAAGAGAGGTAGATCGAAAAAATATTGGGGAGAGGTGATTAGATAGGACATGACGTAACTTCAGCGTAGTATTACTCTTGTAGTTTCTTGTCCTTTGTGTTTGGTTGCTATTTGTTGTTTTTTGTATTTCCATTATTGTTTTATCTTGTTAATGACTATTGTTTAGGATGATTTGTCAGTTGGTCTATAATTTTCTTCTCCGACTTCTTTATTTCTGTTCTTTCTTTCCCTTTACTGCTTTGGACTGTTTTTTCCTTGAGTTGTGAGTCTATCAGAAACAATCTCTCTACCTTAAGGTAGAGGTAAGATCTGCGTACACTTTACCCTCCCCAGACCTTGTGGGATTACATTGGGTATGTTGTTGTCGTCGTTGTATGCTCTACTTGTGTCAAGAAGATCAAGAAATAGTGGAGTACCTGTTTATCCATTGCAGAGTTTCCAACAATGCTGGAATTATTTCTAAGTATCTGTGGTATTGCATGGGTGATGCCTCAGAATGTGAGAGGTTTAATACAGAGTTGGCAACAACAGGTAAGTTACTCACAAAGAGAATAAGCAGAGATGCGGAGGACTACTCCACTGTGAATTTCTGGACAATATGGCTGGAAAGGTACAAGGCCTGTTTTGAAGAACGTAGATCTCCAATTTTTAGGGTAAAAGATAGTTGTTTGCAGAATCTGTTCTTCTGGTGTAGAAGTAGTTCAATGGTAGTTTGAACCAATTAATGGATTTCCTAGATTTGTTAGGAAGGAAAGTCTAGTAGCCTGTTTTTCTTTTTGGAGTTTTTTATTGTTTATGTAACCTTTTATTACCTTCTTGGTACCCTTTTAATAAAACTTTTACCTTGTAAAAGAATATTTAGTAACTTGCTGGATAGTTTGTTGTAGTTGAAGGTGAAGACATCTTTAATTTATCTAGATTTTGGTGCTTACTACCATATTAGTCAAGGTCCTTTTTAATTGAGTGGAGTGATCTTGTTCTCTCAATTACTTGACTTGTAATTTCAAATTTTCTATATTAGTAGTTCTTTTCCTTATTTCCTTTTGTACTAGTTGGTTTCTTTGATACCCCCGGCGAAGCCAACTGAAGGAAGGTCATGTTACTGTCCCCTTATTCACCGTTGCTTATCTGTAAGTAACTTCTTTATGTAACAGCACCAAATTTGGTTCTTCAGGGAACTGTATGAAGATTTCGATCTTGCCTTTGAGGCCGGTCAATTTTTTTAGTTTACGTGTTCTGAATCACAATCTTTTTTCGCTTATTGTATTTTGGATTAATTATTTATACATACTGAATAATTTTCTTAATCCAAATACAGGCTTGAGCCAAAGCTACTGGATTCTGTCAACTTGTAGCTCCATGGATGAGTCCTCCCACTGGCTGCTTGTTACATTTCATTGAATCGCAGGATTGCTCAGACATCCATCCCCTTTACGCTTTGCCTGCCCTAACCATCTGTTAACTGGCAGGTAGAGGCTTATCTATGTGATTTGATACGCTTGTTGGTTATCGAAACTTTTTCTCAATTGCGACGATTTGCCACTTTTTGTATGATAATATAATCACATACGCATGAATTGCTGCGCTATTCACTTTTTATATGATAATAGCAACGACTTCCTCTTTTTCATTACTTTTTTTTTTTTTTTTTGTGTTCTAATTTGTCTATGAGAAAGTTAAATTAATTATATTAAAGATGTCATATCCTTTAATTATATATATTTGCCTTAATAATGTGAAACCTTATACATTTACTCTGTGAAGTTGATGTGTATAATTAAAAAAGATGATATATTTTATGTGATTTGCTTATTATCTTACAGACGATCAATAACATATGTAATTTTTTTTAAAGCGTTTGGATACTTTATTAGAAATTAAAATATTAAATTAAAAATATGAATATTTTGACATTTTATGTTTTTATTTTTTAAAGATGATGACTATGTATGAAGCCTTAAATTTGTGGTTTTAAGGCCGCCCATGCTGGCCAATCAAACTTGGGTGGCATAGATTAATTTCTGGGGCATTCACGTGAGACTTCAGCCTCGGTAGAGTTTACAAGCGGAGTCAGTCTGTGTAACATTTACTATCTCCATTTTATAATAATTTCTCCGTCTTAAAATTAGTGTTACTAAATAAAATCATGCATGCACTATCATCCTATCGAGGTAGTATAATATCTCTTCGTTCACTTGTTGTTTAGTTTGAAATATTTTTTAAAAAGTAATAAATAAAATAATATAATTTAGGTCGTTTTTAATTATTAAGTATTACTTATAAAATGATAAATTATTTTTTGATTTTTCAAACTAAATAAATAAAAATGGACATCAATTTTCAATATAGTAGACAAATAAAAATTGACGGAAAGAGGTGGTTAAGTTCTGAAGGGTAAAATAGTCACACTATTCCCACCCCCTCTATCTATATTATAGGGGTTTTCTCATTTGATAGCTTCATTTAAAGATATTAGAAAGCATTACATTGTTGAAAAAAGGATGATCAAGATGGAGAGAAAGACTTTTGGGCTTTTGTTCCTTCTCATTATGTTTGCCTCACGTAATTAGTCTTTTTCACATTATATATTTTGTGAATCCAAGTTAATGATATATGGTTTCTAAATTTTTCTATATACATAATACAATGTCGAAAATGTGTGTTTTACTATGAGTTTTATTTAAAAATTTAAAATGGTTAGTTGGTAGTCCAGCATTGTCGTGCTTTATGTGAGAGAGGCAAGAGCTAGCCTGATCATCTCCTATTAGTAATTAACAATAGTAGTTGCTTAGTTTCTTATTCTCCAACGAGTGGTACTTTCTCTGCTTTGTATCTTGTTATTTGACTATCATATTTTGCTTGTGATGAGAACTTCTTTTTTGAGTTAAGGTCTTTCAAAAACAACTTCTTTACCCTACAAAGATAAGAAATAAGATCTGCGTATATTGTATTCTGAATATGTTATTGTTATTATTGTTATTTAAAGATTTAACTTATATGTACATCAACATCTAAAAGACTTTAATTTTAGACTTTCGAATTTTGTGCATGTAGAAATAAGAATCCGACAAGTGGAGGGAAGAGTGTGCATCTCGCAAAGCCATAGGTACCGCGGCCCATGCGTCCTTGACCACAACTGTGCTATCATTTGCCGCAACGAAGGCTTCTCTGGCGGAGACTGCATTGGCTGGCGCCGAAGATGTTTCTGCACTAAGCTATGCTAATAGTAGGGAATCATAGTAACTCAGTTGTTTGACTACGTGAACTTTTTCAATTTCTCGCCTTGTAATTTTCGTTGTTTCCGTGCTATCTTTGTTTTATTGTCCCTTTCTTCTTGTTTTTCGTTTTGGTACGCACTCTATTTCAATTTGTTTGTCTATTTCTTTTGATTTAAAAAGAATTCCGCCCTAATTTGACTATTTTTTAATTTAAAAATCTCATATGATACGTTTAAGTACTAAAAATCTCTCTTTCTATTAAAAGAATAAAATAACACATGATAAGAAAGAAAAGTGAATCAAAATGTACAAAAAAACGTAACCAATATTGTACAGTTGTTAGCAGAACTTATCCCACATCGGACACAAGCTGTAAAGTGAACAGCAAACTATTCTTTCACCTTTTACTAAAGAGTACCGAGTGTGCGTTGCAAATAGTGGCATACACCAATTTTTGGAGGGTATATCTCTTTTTGAGAAATCCCCATCAATTCTTAGTTGAAATGTTTTTTGTTTTTGTTTTAAAGGGCCTTGAAACTTTATATAAAAATTATATAGCAAAAGAATGAAACATCAAATTGCATATCTACAAGAAAAATAGAGTAATCAAAATTTATGTATTTAAAGATTTACTTACAAACTAGAAGTCGATTTGGTACTTAATAGTTTTTTCTATTTAAATTCCTAAATTGCAAGACCTTGTAATCTGAATCTTTGCACCTTGATAATAATGAAGTTGAGTTGAAATCCTGTGAGTACAGGTCGTGGTGAGCAAAGGGGATTTCCTTGTGTCATTTATTTCAGTTACTGTTCTTGCTGAGTCCCACTGATGTATAGTGGACGCATACATTCTAACACTATTCTTGTGTCGATAGAAAGGTAGACAAACAAAGGAGAATGCAGATTAATTTGATCCTCAATCCTTGTTGATCTTAGGCATATTTATATGCCTAAGTTGTCAATATTTGCCCATGAGTCGATTAGATTGAAGAATGATCTCTAGTCATTAGCTTAATTTTTGGTGTAACTTGTGATGATTGTGCACTTACACACATGATTAGTTGTTTCAGGAACTCTCAAGGGAATTGGAGTCAACTTGAAGAAAAGAGATGTAAAAGAACATGAAAAGCGGCTAAGGATGAAGGCCCCAAGGCCAAGCGCACTGCTAGGCGCGAGGCTCCCAGGGCCAAGCGCACTGCTAGGCGCGAGGCACCCAGGGCCAACATTCAAAGAGGCCTCTCAGGCGCGCTGAGAGGCGCGACGCGCCAAAGCCCAACATTTAGGGGCCTTTCTCAGGCGCTCTGAGAGACGTGACGCGCTAGGGTGGAAAATTCAGAGGCAAGTTTTGGGCGCGATGATAGGCGCGATACGCCAGTGGGATCCAGACTTTTCCAGCTTAAAAGTGTTAAACAAAAGGATTCCTAATTGTAATAGACATTGGCTCTAATTTTCCTACCATTATAAATAGACCCTTAGGGCTCCATAAGGGGGTTCGACTTTTATTTGGTATGCAAGAGCAAGATTCGTCTTTTGTAATAGGTTTTGATCTTCTAAACTCTTCTATTTTCCGAAAATCGCATGAACAATTGTATTTTGTGATTTTCTAATAGCATGAGTGGCTAAACGCCCTAGTTCTGGGGCTGTAGCTACGAATGGATTGTTGATTATTAAAGGCTTTATGAATTAATTTTTGGTTGTCATTATAAGTTACTTCTATATTCTTGTTTTAGTATTTCTTGACTGACCATCTAGAGATAAATCTATTGTCTAATCTTAAAATCGAGAGAGGAGGGGTTAGATAGACCAGAGAATATAGAGAGCTCGATCGACCCATTTGATTGAGGTGATTTGTGTTTAGGAGTGACGCCCGGACGAACAACTTGCTTGGTTACGAAATATGATGAAATATAAATGCTCGCCAGTTAGTCTATTTATCCCTGCTCAACGATGTAGTTAGATAGCTACTGGAGTAGGCGACTAGAGGTGTGTAGCTCGACTCATACAATTAACCCTATAAACCAGTAGCTTGACAACTGAAATTAGTTCTATGCCAATAATACGACACATGAGATTCAATGTATGTTGCAGCCCTGTAATTTCTTTTAACTTGCTTGAAACATCACATTAAAGTCGTTCACAATTAGTTACTTTCATTCAGTGCATCATTAGTAGTAGTTAACAATTAATCATCAACTCTTGAAAAGGTTACTTTTACTTTTATTGTAGAATTAAGTGTTAAATATAAATTAATCATAAGTTCCTTGGGAACGATAACTCGTTTCTTTAAGAATCTATATTACTTACGCGACCACGTACACTTGCGTGTATACTGGGGAGCAACACTTGTGGATAGAAAGGAAATGATCCTTGTGGATTGAAAGGTGTGGACAAACGAAAGAGAATGTGCATTAATTTGATCCTTTGATCTCTGTGAATTGAAAGGTAGACTAGATTAGACCATGACCCTCCTAAATTATATAAGACCTTATACTTCCTTCAGAATCATAATGAAGAGACCTTTTCTTTAACTAATTGGACCAGTTATTCGCAAAGAATGATGTCTCAAACAAAAATGTCTACATATTTCCATCAAACATGATTAAACAAGTCAATAAGATACAAAATCCATAAAAAAAATGCAAGATTGTTTAAATTCATGGATTTTGCACATGTAGCTGCAGTCCTGCTAGTATAGATCCTCTTGCCTTTTGGATTTTTCCTCTCAATCAGTCAGAGAACGTAAATTATGCAGCAAAGATTTAGCATATAGGAAGTACCTATCCTTCTGCAGAGTAATCAGTTGATTCCCAACTTTTCAAAATGCATATACTAATAAGAATGTCACTCAAATCTTGTCATTTTTCACAAAATAACCAAAACAAATAAAAATATGATTTTCTAGATATCAATTAAATCTTTGAGCTCAAGATGATTCTTGATATGATTTTCTCTCTAATGAATGAATAAACCAAGTACAAGAAATCGTAATAAAGTGCGCGAAGTCTTCAACTTCGGATTTGGCTCCTCTCTGATAATACATATACTGTGTCGGGACAAAAGTTACTGCATTCACGTGAATTCACAACTTCTAAGCTAGGTCGGCTCCTAGCTTAGAAGTTCGAGTAGCTCTAGTCTTTTAATTGGATCATGTCTTTCGGGGAAAATCTCTAGCACTTGGTACAATAGCTTCTTTGACCTCTTCTTAATCCTTCAACACGACACAATTTTGTGATCAACATGGTGGTACTCTACCTGTTTCATTGGAGGTTAGAAATGTCTTCTACCTTCCGGAAAATGAATCTTGCATTAGGAAGATGAAGTCCTAAATTGTATTCCTCGTCATTGAATTGTGTCCGATTCAACGTTGTCTTGTAACTGCTGGTGGCATACATAGGGTGACCTCTAGCTATTGATGCCTGCAACATTACAGAATAGTCAATCGTATTGCAAAAATCATACAATTGAAAAATGGTTCTACTATCCATGCAACTAAGGTAGCTACTCCATTTGCTATCCGGACAGCTTGCAAGAATAACATGAAACTTAAATATTCAACAATGTCGAGTGTTAGTTCCTTATCGTTCTATAGCATGTGCAGTTCAAAATTCAAATGAACAGCTTCAAAGAAGGAGATTGTGCTTCGTAGCACGAGTTTGTTGACATGGAAGAAGGGATATTGCGCTTTACTTTGTATGAACTCCTACAAGTTGCATTCCAGTGTAACCACCTTCAGCTTCACGATTATATAGTTTTTGGAAGATATGCTCTTTTCGGCTCAATGACTAACTCATAAAATTCTGCCACAAGTTTCAGGTAATTAAATGTTAGGTTCTAAGAGAGACAAGGAATGCATGTTGTGACATCCATGATAGAATGGAAGTAATTAATGCGCGTTCACAAGTTAAACAACTAAATTCCTAGTTTATGAAAGAGGGGTTGTTGATTAAATGTAAGCTTCTAGTTGATATAGCATAAGGGATTCAATACGTGTACTTAAACGGTTCTTTATTGTTTACTCTCCTTTTGGAACAAGCATCACTAACAGTTAAAAGGGAAACTAGACGAGAATTAGCACTATTGAAGAACTAACCACGTGATCTTTCTCCAATTCAAGAAGCCAAAATCTCCAATCTTCTAGTTCTTTGCCATCAACCTTGACAACTATGTTTTCCCAGTTTTTGTGATGAAATTCGATGGTGTCCAATTTGTAACACACACCATCACCAATGGCTTTGACAAATGCTTCCTTTACACTCCAATATCTGCATAAGTTGTCAGATCTGTCAGTGTAATCTTTCTATCATTTAAGCATGAATTTTGTTTGTCGGACGACAAAACCAGTCATTCAACTAATCACCAAAAAAAAAAGATGTTCCTAATATCTAATTCTCTACTCCCTCTACATCAA
>JAJOOR010033606.1:0-13138 GCA_036250505.1 Solanum acaule | reverse complement strand
CGTGAGGTGGGGTGTTAAAGAATGACAAAAGTCCCACATCGGTGGTTAATGAGATGGGTGGACTCCTTATAAGGCTTGGGCAATCCTCCTCCCTTTGAGCTAGCTTTTGGGGTGTGAGTTAGGCCTAAGACCTAATTTAACATTAATCATCCTTCAATTAAAGTGTTAATTCTACGAATTAGTCTCCATAACAAATGAACCCCTTCATATGCTTTCGTTTTGATTTTCTCACTGATTAATTGCACATAGTATTACTTATTGTACTTTCCTATTCCACTACTGCGTCATCCAAGAGCTCACTAAGCAGTGTAAAGTTAAATTTAAGATTTTACACAAAAATTATGATTAAATCATTGAGTAAAGATAAAAAAGATATTAATAATAATAATAATAATAATAATTTATAAAAAGGACTCTAAGATTATTTGCTTATATTTAAATATAATAAAATATATGTCTAAAAGCACTCTAAGATGATTTATTTTATATTTATACCTTATTCAATCAAAAAAAGAACAAATAATACTAATGAAGTAAGCAAGAACCGAATTCACACTTTCAAGTTTAATGATTTTTTACAATATACAATAATAACAGGATCTAAGGAACACATGCGTGAATATATATATAGTTTATTTCTTGATCATATATAAGATTGAATCAGAAAATTACTACTCGAATAAGTACTACTCTGTGTAATATATATTGTGATTTGTGAAGTTACTCCTTGATAAACTATTCCTCTGTCCTAATTTAAGTGACTCGTTTTTTGTAGTTAGTAAAAAAATGACTCATTTTTTTATTTGATCATTATTTGTAATAATATTATTAATAATTTATTCATATTAGGTCCTACTTATTTGACAAAAAACCTATAAAGGTGTACTCTATTTTGAAAATTACAAAAATCTTTTTATATTTTTTAAATTCGATGTCTAATCAAGCGACATTAACAAACTGAGACAAAGGAAGTATTATTATTTATTGAACAAAATAATCAAAGAGAATGTTCAAGGATCGTGTAGCTGTTGATACACAAATATACCCAATATTTCTTGTAAGTGAAGCAAGAAATGATGGAGAAATGTTATAAATATATATGTCGTGGAAAAAATTCATCATTATTACTTTAATATTTTTTTTTAAAAAAGGACACAAAAATATTTGAGAAAGTAAGATGTGAAGAGCCAAGTAAAGTACGTACACTCCTAGGAATCCAACAATAACAATAAATTCAAATCACTATTTTCACAAATTAATCTTATTATTATATGATTTGTTGTCTCCCACAAAATATTCAGTTCTGATTTAAATAATACACTGGCCCAGTTTAGCTTATGATTTTTAAATAACAAAAAAAAGGACACAGTGACCCATGTTGTGTGCACTGTCTCCTGCTACTACAATATTATTTTTTATTTCACATGGAAATTAATATTTCATTTTAATTTAAATATTATCATTAGTTCCACGTGTCGAGTGGAGATATGCAGAAGAATCTGTTAAGAAGCTAAAATTAATATAATTAAGCAAAAAAGATCGTGCACACGACTGAGAGAAAATAAATTAATAATTACTTAATATAAGGCAATCAAGCATGGTCACTGAAAATCTGGTTCATAAATTTTAAACCTAATCCCTTACAATAATTTTTGTACTTGGAAATATATAAATTGTCAAGACAATTATTTTTTCAGAGAAGAAAAAAATTAAACATAAGGTTTTGTCAATTTTCAAGACAAGATTGAGAGGGACAAGTTGAATCCCACTTTGATTAATTTTTGTAGTCGTTTAATTTAATTTGTTTGGTGGATATCTTGTGGTTGTTTCAACCTTATTAGCAAAAAAGTACATAATGAATCAGGTACATGTTTTCCGTAATTCTTTCCCATTAATCACCTAATCATACTTCGATTGTATCAAAGAAAAAATTCTCCAAAAACTAATTTCAAAAAAAAAAGAAAAGAAGAAGTCATTTTCTAGTAACCAAAGTCCAAAAAAAGGGAAAACAACTTCTTTCGTCATTACTTATTATAACAATAATAACAACTAGATACTTGTCGTAATGTGATTTTCGATGTAATTTCATAAGTGATATCTCGATATGTTAGAATATATGTAAGTCATTTCTCTTCGACCTATCTTTATGAGGTAAAATGACTATATTTGATACTCTTTGTTCAAAAATTATAACTTTTCAAAGGATTGATCAACTTTCTTTGCTTATTAGTTATTACTTTTCTCAAATAGATTGTTGCCAATATATTTTTAATTTTAGAGAGAGTTGAACAATCAGATAAATATATTTTAGAAAAATATTTTTTGAAGAACATTTTCTTTCGTACCAAACATACCGTTGAAAGGGATGCATGGAGCTATCCTTTGGGTCAATTATTGATGCATCGCCATATGAGAATTACATTATTTAGAAAGGTTAATTTATATATATATGTGTGTGTTGAAATTTCTTATAAGGTATAAATTACATTTTGATGATTTTTCATAAATTTTTTGACATTGCCACTGATCGTATGTAAATGTCTGATTATTGTACGATAAATATAGCTTTTTTTCGTATTGACAAGACTGAAAATGATTTTTATTTATCCGGAATGAAAATACAAATAAAAAAAGGGAATCAAATATAAAAACACTCAACAAAATCCAGGTCAGATGTATAAATTAATTGGATGCTTTTGAGCTTATATGATTATCCTTAATCATTAAACCTTTACTTTTTGTATTTCATCCACAGATATATTCTCCAATCTTAGCCTTTTTGAGACGTTTTAAAGATATAATATGATCAATTTGTGAACCTTCGACCCACTAATTCTTAAAAAGATGAAAGAAGAAGAAGAATAAATGATTAGTGTCCCATAACATATCTTTTTAACTTATTGCCAACTTGCTCAACTCTCTTAATTAAGTACCTCGTTTCTTTCTTTTATTTAATTTATTAACTTAATCTACTCACTTACACAATATAACTATCCACTCAAAGAATATCAGATGATAACTCTGAATAAAAATATCTATAATATTGAAATGTAATAACAACATGGGTTATGATGCAGTAATAAAACTATTTCACGTTTAATCAAAGATTTTGGGTTTAAGCCCTAGCCCTAGGTATGAAGAAAATCTTTCTGGGAAGAACAAAAAACAAACCCAAAAATAGAAATGACCTCAAAATAGAAATCTAGTTACAAAATATTTCTAGCATGTTTACGAAATTTTCCTACAGTTTGAAATAATTACATAATGCCTCACCAAGTAATACTAGTTTCATAATAGATTACAAGTCAGAACACCTATATATATATATATATATATATATATATTCTAAAATACAAATAATTAGAGAGAAAGGCAAGCGAGAAACGAGAGAGACAAGGAAGAAAGTCAGTGTACTCCAGATACATGCATCTAGAATAACAGATACATCTCAAATATATTATGAAATACAAATATATCGGAAGAGAAGTGAGCGAGGTAGAAGAGGTGAGTGAAAGACTTAGTATATCCCAAATAAATGAGAATTCACGTATCTGGACAAATTACACATAATTTTGACTCTATATTTTCAAGATACATATATACATGCATCTAGAGACCAAAATTTAGCACAAATAATAAATTCAAAAGCTCACTGATAGACATGTAATTAGACTCTAAATTAATGAAATTATGTTGTTTACCTAAAAAGGAACATATTATTTTGATACAAAATGATTAACTTTCTTATATTTTATATTTAGTTAAAGTAAAACAAATAAATTAAAATAATAAAGTAGATAAAACTTTGAATACTAATAAATCTCTCTTTGTTCAAAGTCTTCCATTTGAATATGTCGAGCCGCAATCTCCACGTGCCGTGAAGTAGTATGCCGGCCGGCGTGAAAAACGCTCGGTAGCCGGTTCTGAAATGGGGCCCACAGTAAAGTGGGTGGGTCCCACTATTGTTAACTTCCCAAGACGTTGCCACCGGTAGCTCTGTCTCACTCGTACGACTTTAGAATTCCCTCGCTTTCACTTCCCGCCTTATTTTACTATATATATACACACTCCTTTTTCCATTTTAAGAGAGCTGATATATCACTCGTTATGAAAATGATTCGCTATTCAAATGGTCGCATTTATTCTTTTTCTCTAAATGAAGTGAAAAATTATTTTTAATTTAATCTTTTAATTAATTTTTTGAAAAAAATATAATCCATATGGGGTATATTTGATATTCCTCACACTTTTTTTGTTTCAACTACTAATTTAAATTTATTTGTGTTTCACTAATTTTCTTGTAAATTTTATGTAGATGCCCTATTTTTTATTTTATTTTTACAAACACAAAAACTAAATTTCAATATAGCCGCAAAAGAAATAGTTTTTAATTTTTTCTTTACACTAAAGAATGAAATAAAAAAGAATAAGAAACTCAAATAATGATAATCAAAGAAGTAAAAAAATAATTTTTGTATGAAAAAGATTAAAATATACCTTGAACTTTGTTAGATGGATCATATATATATCCCTACATGAATTTTTTTTAAATTTAAAACTATTTTTTTCACTTCCGTTAGATGAAGGGTATATGTGAGTTTCTTTTATAACGATAAGGGTATATATGTGAGTCATTTGTATAACGGTAGGATATACATAGTCAACTTTTATAACGAGTGATATATAAGCTCTAAATGACAAAGTTGAGAGCTATACCATGCCCTTTTCCATTTTGTTAATGTGTAGATTTGATTTGGATGAGCTTTTTAAAATTATTCAGATTAATTATATACATGAATAACTCTTCTCCGACCTATAACCTAGCAATCCCTAAATATCTAAACATTTAGCCGAATTAGTATTAGACATAAGCAAAGAGATACTACATGTTTATTTTTGTTCTATGTGCTTGATGGGTGTTTGGTTTTGGGGTTGCTACACATTGTAGTAGTTGGTGCTGACATAGGTCAGGTCTGTCTCTTGCTTACAGCCGTATTGAGTTATGATTGGTGATTTACTTCATTTTTGATCAAGTTAACTTTGAACGGATTAAATTTTGTCTTAATAATTAACGTAACTTATTTTAATCCGTTCGTATTTGATCCTACCTATCCATTTTTTCCACCCCTAAAGACCAACATCTCTTGCTTGTGTGAAAAGGTTTCGAGATATTAATTGAAATGAAGTTAATAGAGTGTACTTGCTAGTATTAAGTCATAAGTAGTTGTTTTAATTTGAATGACATAAAAATCCGAGCTAATTAAGGGGGAGTATGTATTTTGTTAGCTTCCTCCTCGATCACTAGTATCAAAGTAGGCCATTAATAATGAAAAATTCGAATCTTGTAAATTTATGATGGCCCTGCTTTTAAGAATAGATCATGTTGGCTTACTTCGTGATTCCTTTGGGATTAATTTGAGAAACATAGGGATTTAACCTTTGTTTCTCTTCCTTTTATTTTGGCTTGATATGATATAATCAATTGTAAATTTTATCATTACACACATATGTATAGAAAAAATCTTTTTGGCCAGAAAATTTGGCTAGAATGATATTTATCTATGTTATGTTACCTTTTTAAATATTTTTACCCTTTTAATTTTAATATCTTTTAACTAAAAAATGGAAAAAAGATCAATTTATTTTAAAATAAAAAAAATATTATAGTTTTTTTAATTTTCTGGTCATTTAGCACTTCCCCATATGTATATTAGGTTGGATATATATATTTTTTTTTTTCATCAAGTGTCATATCTAGTTTGAAGTCGAATTAATTGAAACTCGCACTGAAAAAAAGTTATTTGAAGAGTGTAAAATGCGGATAGAGGAAAATCTTAGTATTTTAGTTGGTTGGCTACTTAAATTTCACCTTGTTAGTAACGGTTTGATTTCCTACATTGTGATCCCCTTCCCTACCCCCCCCCCCCTCCCTCCCGTAAGAAAATGATGGAGAAGTTGTAGTGTTAGAGTTTTGCCATGATTTTCTTACCATATTTGAGTTTTACCTTTTTTTAAAGAAAAGTCAAAACATTAGCATAAATGCTTTTACTTTTTCTGGAAGAAAAAATATAATTCTTTTCCATATAAAGTTTATTCTAGCCTTAGAGGAAAAAATGGAAAACTATAAATTGAAGATCCTTACTATCATAACATAACACGATAGCATCCACAATGTAGTCGTTTAGAGAGTTTAGTTTATGGAAGATTTTTTCTCAAAAAGTTTACTGTTTTTTATTAGTTTTTAATATGTAGGCCAATTGGCCAAATTCTATATAATAATATTTTGATTTTTAGTATAAGTTTTTGTCATCTAATTTATCGATATCATGATTTATAAATTATAAGCTTCGGCATGATTCCCTAATCACTTTTGAACCCAACAAGTGGTATCAGAGCTAATGGTTCAATGACCCAGGTTCATTGAAGTTGAAGACAAATTCAAGGTGGTTTCAAATCAATTTGCAACCAATTTGCTAATAAAGAAGATTTTTGTTCAGCTACATGTGAAGATTGAAGATTATCATGCATGTGAAAGTAGATCAAGTTTTGTCAAGAAAATCTAGTCAAAATGGGGGATCTGTTAGAGTTTTTTCCTGATTTTCTTACCATATTTGAGTTTTATTTTTTCCTTAAAGGAAAGTCAAAACATAAGGATAAATGTTTTTACTTTTCCTAAAAGAAAAATATAATTCTCTTTCATATTTAGTTTTTTCTTTCCTTAGAGGAAAATTTTGGATATCTATAAATTGAAGATTTTTACTCTCATAACATAACACAATTATAGCATCCGCAATGTGATCGTTTAGAGAGTTTAGTTTATGGAGAGAGTTTTTCTCAACATTTTTAATATTTTTATTAGTTTTTAATATGTTTGCCAATTGGCCAAATTCCATATAATAATATTTTGATTTTCAGTATAAGTTTTTGTCATCTAATTTATCGATATTATGATTTGCAAATTATAACCTTTCACATGACGCCCTAATCATTTTCGAATCCAACATGGAGGATTAATGGGGATGCTAACAGTAAGGGTAGGGAAGTAGGTTGAGAGGTGTTGGTGGTCTTAAGGGGTAACACGAGTAGAAATCGTGATTTTGGCTATTGTAGCGATATAAGTTTGAAGAGGTTAAGAAGGTTATTTGTAAGATAAGAAAAGGGAGCGCAACCAGAGAGGATAAGTAATTTACAAGTATGGAGTGATTAATTTTGGTTATGTGAAGTGCAATAATTATCTTCTGGTGATATTTAAAATTGTAAAAACTATAGGGATATCAAGTTTTTTTTTTTGCTTAAGAATCAGAAAGAATTTTATTTATTTAGTAATAGGGTATATCCATACAAAAGAGGAACATATCTAAAAGATGTAGTTCCTATAGCATCTCTATATAGAGCATGTTTTACAAATAAATAAAATCAAGTTATATGCTACATTATAAAAGGTTTGTTGAGATTTGGTAGAATCTTTTTTCTTTTTTCTTTTTTAGTTTAGAAATATTCTATAGTATTTTATTTCCTTTCAAGTCTAGGTTTTACATTAATTGCAAAATATTAGTTTCCTTTTAGTTTAGTATCTAGAAGGAAAATAATATATTTTATTCGCTTTAATTATTTATAAATAGTGATGTACTCTTCTATTTGAATCAATAAAAAGAGTTATCATTCGCTCTCTCTTTAATTTTTCTTTCTAGTTTCTTCAATTCCATAACAAGGTTAGGAGATGGTGGTGGAGACGTTCAACTACATAAGTCAATTTAAATTCATGTCAGGGGGTTCAACTACATAAGTCATTCATGCAGTAATGAGATTGATGGAAACAATATAAGAAAGATGGTTTTGCATATGATGTTCATTAACCTAGAAAAAACATATGACAAGGTTCTTAGATAGGTTCTATGGTGATGTTTTGAGGCTTAACGTATACTTTCATCAACGGGTGTCAAAAGAATATATCGAACCTAGCCGAATATATTTTATATATTAACACCATGTTATTTTTAATATATAAATATATTTTATAACATTTTTCAAATATAAATATAACTTAGGTCCTAGGCCTCTGGTGACTAGACGACTTTCGATTTTTGCTCTTTAGTTAGCCTTTACTTAATTAAATTTAAAATTAAAAGATAATGTAATAGATCCTCTATCAAACAATACAACAAAACCTATCCAAACACTCCTATTAATTATTTAAGATCAAACAATACGACAACAAGGTTTTGCATTCTTGTGTTTTTGGTGAAGAATGAAAGTGCTTCTTCAAGAACATATTTGTGAAAGAAATATATTAACAATAGTATAGTTTGAGGTGATATTTTAAAATTAAAAATAACTAAAAATTAATTGAACCGTACCGATACCAAAGAGAAACCGATATGATTGGAATGGTTTTAAAAAGTCTAATTTTGGTTATATATTAGAGTATAAAATACCCGAAAAATTGAGATGGTATAATTTTTAAAATTTTAACCGACCGAACCGTACCATTGACACCCGTACAATTGCAGCTTACATCAAGACGATAAAGGAAATGTATTAGGGAGGAAAGACTTATAAAATGGTTTTCAAATGAGCTTGTATGGGACAGAATGTTGGTCACTTAAGAACTCACCCGTCCAGGAAATTAAATGAGCAAAAATGAGAATGTTGAGATGGATGTGTGCACGTACTAGGAGAGATAGATATATTTAGGAATGAAATACCCGTGAAATGGTGAAAGTGGTTCTCGTAGTGGACAAGATGGGGGAGACAAAACTGATATAATTCAGAAATACGAAGAAAAGATGCGCAAACACCCTGTGAAGAGATGCGAGAGGTTGGAGATCGTGGGATAAGGAGAGGGATAAATATGACAAAGAAGTATTGTGGAGATGTGATTAGAGAGGGCATGACACACTTGATAGAAAGATACGTAGGTCGAGGATTAAGGTATAGAAGATTAGTAGGTAGTCGAGCGATGTCTAGTCCCCACTATAAGGATTATTATTATTACTCAAATACTCCCTCCTTTTCAAAATATATGGTATTTTTAGCGTGGACATTCCTCTTAAAAAACCTACTCACGTCTAGAAAATAAAAAGTATTTTACTATATCATCCTTAATCAAATACATTGAAAATAGATGTGTAAAACTCCATTTATTAAAATAAGAATAATTTTAGAAAGAAAAAATTAATTCTTCTTAATCATGTAAAATAACACTTATTTTAAAACAAAATGAAAAGGTATTAAGTATAACTTATTTTGAAATGAAGGGAATACTATCTTGTTCTTTGATTCTATAGTACATGTTATTTTCTTTACTTTGGTAATAGTATTATGAATTGTTGGTGTTAAACTCTCATGTATCATTGTATTAGTCTTGTGATACATGATTTTATCACGCTTTACTTGAGTCGATGATCTATTTAATATAGTCTTCCTAAGCCTTCACAAGGTAGAAGTTATAAGGCTACATACACAATATCCTTTCCTAATCTCACTTGCGCAATTACACGGTATAAGTTATTATTGATGAGATACTACTTCTTTGGTGCTAGTGGTTGGACATTTTAGGTTTTTTTTTTATAAATAAAATAAAATAAAATTTGAAGAACTGAGTGAGAAGATCTTAAGAAATATAACCTTTGCTGAAAAAAAAAAACTTTTTGAGCAAAAACACCAAAAGTTCAAACAAAAGCCAGCTAATAGAACAAATATTAGCATCTACCTAAATATCTAAGCAAAAAATTATATATTGAACTCTTCTTTCTCAAGGTATTGGTATATACTAGTTTCACTTTCCCAAGAAGCATTAAAAAATATTAAAGGAAAAGATCTACTAGGACTTGTTACAAACAAAGTATGTTGATTAAAAATGACCCAGAGAACAAGAAATGGAATAAGCTGGTAAACACTTGAATCAAGGCCATCTAGTGTTTGATGACACTATTAAGTTACTCTTTATTTTGATTTTTTAGTGAAAGAGTTGTGATTAAGATATGATTAATTGATATTAGAAGTAGGAATTTTATCAAAGTGATCCCAAATAAAATTAATCTAATAAATCTTGGGTTTAATTAGTGGATTCAAAAATTTATACAAATACACACATGATAAGATCCTTTGTTTACATGGTTAGGAATGGAGCTAAAGTTCTAGTTACAAGTTTGTTATAATCATAGGCGAAGTCAAGACTTCAACTCTTATAATTTCTAAATTTTAGAATGAATACTTAATTAATATATGTACGTTTGAGCAAAAACAACTTGGTTCATTTGAATTCATATTCTGGCAAAATCCAGTTGTTTTGACAAAAAAAAACTTGTGTTAAGTTAAGAAATTCACTTAATATGAATTATTAATTTACCTGCTAATCATTCTAAAAATCATAAATTCAAATTCTTAATCCATCTTTATACATAATTTAGTATTTAACGAAGGGGATTCATTTGAACTCCTCTGATAAATGTGCCGCAGCCAATACTAGAGATGACTAAGATATGTCTAAAAAGGTATTGGAGTTGATGTTCATTGACTGTTTTTCTCAATGGGGTTTTAGCATAACTCCATGTACAAGAAGCTAGAAAAAAATGTTGGTTTTTGAGAAGTTACAAAGAAAAAATGAAGGTAGTACAAATAGTTTAGGCCAAATATAAAAATGTGTTTGCTAATGTTAAATAAATTTATCTCGAACAATATGTTGTCGATTTCTAGTGTTTCCGTTTTTATTGCTTCTTTGAATTGATTTCACTTGGCTCAATGGAGGGATCTAACTCCAAGATAACCAAATTATATGTACATACATAATACAACTCAAATAATAAATATATAGTACAAGTTCTATATACAAAAAATACATTTATTTAAGACTTGTAATGGGATCTCTGAGTATTATTTGAGTCACTAACTTCTTGCTTATTTTTTTCCTTATTTGAATTTTAGAAATTCTATTGTATTGGAAAAGTAAAATTCTTTGAGCTGACCAATCATGGTAAATGATCAATGGTACTTTTTTCATGGTTCGGGGTAAAATCTGATCCAAACTAAAAAAGCCGAATCAAATCGATTAAATATAATAATTTTGTTTGGATTTGATTTGATTTTACATTTTTCAAAATCGATAATGTTTGATTTAATTTTAATTTTATTCAAAACAAATTGAAGAAAATAACTTAGTCAAACTAACAAATTATATACATATGTTTTAAAATTATATATACATAATATATTATTTAATTTCATATATAATTTTAAATATCTTATATATGTTATCATCAAATTTTATTTATAATTTGAGGGGGTTAATGGAATTAATTTGAGGGCATTATTCAGTTGGACTTTGATTTCATTTTCTTCACGGTTAGTGAAGACTCAACTTGAAAGGAAAAATAAGTAATGATGGATGATGTTGCAAGGTGTTTGTTTGCTAACTGATTTATTTTTACTCTTTATCTTGTCTTTTGATTTTGTTTTTGTGTATGATTAATAATCGAATCAAACTAAAATCGATAATAACTAAATCGACAAATGTATATTATATTTGGTTTGATTTGATTTTAATAATTAAAAAATTAATTTAATTTTAATTTTGACCAATTACCAACCAAAAACCTATAAATACCCTTATTTGACCGTGTAAAAAGAAAGTTTTCATCGTTGATAAATATAAGTGGATAGAATAATTTTGGTTCTTACTTTCATCAATTGCCGTGAGTCGTGACCAAATTAGTACCTAGCTTAGTGAGGCAATCATTATTAGACATTTAGACCCTCGTGTTTCAATTTCTATTAAAAAAATTAATAAAAAAAGCAACTTCTGTAAAAATGTTTGTACTTACTAGCTTTTCAAAAAATATAATATGAACAATGAACTCATATATATATAGGTAAGTGTCGCAAATAACAACCAAATTTAGAGATCCTAGGAATTCTTATTTAATCCCATTAACATTTATGATTCGCAAAATGTAACGATACAAACTTTTTTTTTTTTATGAAAAGAAATGTTATTATTGAAGCATGTGAAGAACCAAAAATATCAATAAGGTTCCACATGTGAGCTCCTTCGATTAATTTCACTTGTCTTTAACACTTCAAGTGAAAAAAAATCCAACAACTACAAAGAAGGCAATGTACCTCAAATTATACAAATAATATGTCGAATTATCATTAATAATGCGTGAACGTTGAAGCCTAACTTACACAATTGCTTGGGATATGTAATAAAAGATTTCTTCCTTTTTAGTCATGTACAAGTTACTCAAATATATAGTCAGTTAATTCAAAAATATATCATCAAACCAAAATAAATCAAATTCACCTCATAAATATAAGTTGCAAAAATTAAATCAAATTAGAAGAATATAGACAATTAGTTATGAAATTACTTATTCATTCAATAAAAAAAAACATTTGCCAAAAAAAAAAAACTAATTTGAAGAATACAGTCAGTCAATTATGAAATTACTTATTTATTTCAGAAGAAAAAAGATTTGCCAAAAAGAAAGTCCAATTCAAAGAATATAGTCAATCAATTATGAAATTTCTTATTCATTTCATAAAAATAAATATGCCAAAAATAAAAACAATTCAAAAAATGTAGTCAATCAATTATGAAATTACTTATTCATTTCATAAAAATAAATATGCCAAAAAAAAAAAACAATTCAAAGAATATAGTCAATCTATTATGAACTTATTCATTTATAAAAGGGAAAAGGGCCTGATATACCCCTCAACTTTGTCATTTGGAGCTGATATGCCCCTCGTTATGAAAGTGGCTCATATATACCCTTACCGTTAAACAAACGGCTCACATATACCCTTACAGTTACAAAATGAGCTCACATATACCCTTTATTTAACGGAAGTGAAAAAGTTAGTTTTAAATTTATATTTTTGACTTTTAATTTTCTTAAAAATTATTTAGGGGTATATATGATTCTTCTAGCAAAGTTCAAGGTATATTTTAATCTTTTTTATACATAAATTATTTTTTGACTTCTTTTATTATAATTATTTGAGTTTCTTATTCTTATTTTATTTTTTTCTTTCATTCCTTAGTGTAAAGAAAAAAATTTAAAACTATTTTTTTGTGGCCATATTATAATTTAAAATTTTATTTTTTTGGTCTATATTGTAATTTAATTTTTGT
>JAJOOR010033605.1:0-10718 GCA_036250505.1 Solanum acaule | reverse complement strand
AAAAAACGACTTTAAAACTTATTCAGTTACTTATTGAAAAGCGGGGATGTTGCCATTATTTCTGTGGAGCGTTTTTTTGCTCTTCCATTCTTAATAATTCCAAAAAAATAATTTGCAAAAAAAGTTGTCTTGCTATTCATTCAATTGATAATATTCCTAGCTTGTTCGAATCGAATTCGACATATTCTTAAAGCGGATATTTTCGATATCCACGACTATAATTTCGTCAGTTCCATTGAATAGCTAAATTTTCGACACCAGGTATTTTTTTTTGTTGTTGTTTATTTTGAATCGGTGAAATCTTTGTATGGTTTGAAACTTTTATTGAAATTTCGACATCACTTCCATTGAAATCAAGAAAAATCACATGAACACGCTGAGGAACAATCATATGTTTTGTATCCAATATATGATGCATAAGGCTTGAAAGTGCTTGATTCTTTTTTAGTTTCAAAGTTGTTTTCTTTTTATTTGAATGCATACAATCTTTTTTTGTATCTCATTATGTTTAATGTAAATATTAACAATATGAAATTGTATATTTTTTTAGTTTTGAAGTTGTTGTTAATGTATGCATAAAACTTTATAAAGGTTAAAAATCATAAATAAATTAAGAATTGTATACTAATATTTGTTGCCTTTCTGTAAATTCTGGATACAGTTAAATATTAGATTTAATATTGGATGTAATTGATTTTTGGATACAATTTTTTTGTTTTAGAATACTGCAAATATGTGATTATCAAATATATATTTGTTAATGTAGTTATGGGAAGCATTAGTTTTCTAGTCATGCATTCTGGGAGGTGGAACGAGGATAATTGCTATGTTGATTACACTATAGAAGCAATTGTGATAAAAGAATATGCGACATTTAGAGAATTATTAGATGTTGTTTGTAAGCAAATTTGTGTTGATTTGAGCTTCAACAGTGTGAAACTTAGGTATAAAATAGAGGGTAGTAATGCACCTTTGGAAATACACAACGACATGGGTGTGAGGGTGTATGTGTCTTTGAAGAAAGATAACAAGGAATTGGCAAAATATCCTCTATGTGTATCCGTATTTGTGAATGATTGTGAATTGGTTGATAGAAATATTTTGGAATATGGATTTCAAATGTGTGGAATAGATGGAGGATATATAGTTGATACACAAGCATTAATGCTTAGTGTGCCGAACAATAGCGATTACATGAATTGCGACATTATTACAAACACCAAACATAAGGTAATATTGGAAGATCAAGTTTATAAGGACAAGGGAACATTAAAAGCTGTGATGACGCAATACGCAATTGAGCATAGATTCCAATGGAGAACGGACAGATCAAGTCAAACATGGTATGTGTATTTGGGTTGGATTTCTTTTATAATTGTATTTTCAATATGTTTTTTTTACATAATATCAACATTTAATTTGTATTATACTAATTCTAATAGTATAATATTCAAACAGTTATACACTTGTTTGTGTGTCTGAGAAATGTGGATGGATGTTGAAGTGGTCAAGTATTAATAAATCTGGAATGTTTAGAATTAGAAAATTCGTAGATGAGCACACATGTCCATTGAAAGATAAGGTGTATGATCAGCGACAAGCAACAAGCAATCTTATTGGAGGTATGATCCAACCCAAATTAGTTGATCATAAAAGGAAGTTAATGCCAAAGGATATACAATAAGACGTCAACCTAGCTCTTGGAGTAGATGTATCCTACGCAGTGGCATGGAAGGCTAAGGAAAATGTTGTAATTTCTTTAAGGGGGACACCATCTGGATCTTATAGTAAATTGCCGAGCTACTTATACATATTGGACACTACCTACCCTGGATCACATATAAGGATGAAGAAAACCGATGAAAATCAGTTTCTGTATCTTTTTATTTCTCTCTTCCCGTTCATAAAAGGTTTTGAGTGTTGTAGACCAATTATCGTAGTTGATGGCAGCCATCTCAGGGGGACGTATAATGGTACATTTGTTTCTGCGAGTACTGTTGATGGAGCAGGTATTCGAATTATAATATATGAAATTTGATTCGGTACTTAAAATTGTATTTCTTTATGAAGTAATAATTTTATCAATGTTCTGTGTATAGGAAATATATTGCCGCTAGCATATGAAATTATTGATTCAGAAAATGATGCATCCTGGACTTGGTATTTTGAACAGTTTAGAGTAGCACATGGAGTTAAAGATAACATGTGTGTTGTATCCAATCGAAATGAGAGTATTATAAAGGCAGTTTCAAGGGTATTTGATGGAGTCCCTCATTATGCCTGCATTTGGCATCTATGGAAAAATGTGAAAACATTATTTAAAAAGTCACACAATAGTCTTTCGGAAGTTTTTTATGGGATGGCAAAGGCATACAAACAATCAGAATTCGATGAACTGATGGAAAAGGTTGAACAAGTTGATGTTCGTGTAAAGAATTACTTGGAATCGGCAGCTTATGAAAAATGGGCTAGGGTATATGCAACAGTTGATCGAGGATTTGTTATGACATCAAACATAGCTGAGTGCATAAATACCTGTCTGGTTGAAGCAAGGGAATTACCAGTATACAATTTTCTTGAGGAAGTAAGACAGATGTTTGCAAGATGGAATTTCAAAAATCATACGTCTGCTTCACATACTTTAACCACACTTTGTGGTAAACCTCAAGAGATGCTCGTTGCTAATGAAGAAGCATCATTACGTATGAAGGTATGCTGTTATATTTTACTATATGTTTATCAACATGATATAACATAGCTGATTTTTTATGTGTACATTGTTTATAACATATCTGATTTGTTGTAGATTGTACCATCAAATAACTATGTGTACAATGTTCATCACGAAGGTAGAACCTATATTTTCTGTTTGGAAAATAAAACTTGTACTTGCAAGAGGTTTCAATTGGATGAAATACCATGCTCGCATGCTTGGGCCGCTTTAAAGAAGAAATATTTTGATGTTGGACCATATTGTTCCAACATGTACAAGTCAAGTAACTTGTTGGATACATACAACATTCCAATTACTCCCTTACCTGATCAAAATGAGTGGAATGTACCTGGGTATATTAAGGACGACATAGTGCGGCCCCCAAAGCACAAAAAGCTACCTGGAAGGCCATCCAAGAAGTATCGTGACAAGGCGTACAATGAGCTATATGGGAAGAAGAGCAAGAATTCTTGCAGTACTTGTGGGTTTAAGGGGCACAATAGACGTTCGTGTAGGAATGGACCGCATATTGTTTAGTTAATGATGCTTCCATTTTATATCTTATTAGAGTGGAATTGTTTCCCAAATTCTAATGCCCTTTGTTTTATATATTTACTATCTTGGAATTCTTTGTATATGTTTTCACTCGAAATGTATTCATATCCATGTTATTAATTTATTTTATATTTGTTGTATTTAACGTGTATTCACAAAAAAATATAAATACAAATTAGTAGTAAAATAAAAAAATACTGAAAATACTTTTTTGGTTAAAAACATAACAAATACAATAATTTGTATTCAAACTAAATTGTATTTATGTTTGACTTTAAAATTGTACTTACTATTTCTCTGGATAAGTTTATATTACAAAAATTCATGATGTATTTCAATATCAGTTAGTATCCCAAACATCATGATGTATTTCAATATCATTTTGTATTCCCTTCTTATAATGTATTCATCGCCATTTTACAGTAATAAAACCAGAATTTCATAACTTTAGAAAATCAACCATAATTCATCCGGCCAAATGTCTTTTACCTTACTACAGCACAGTTGCCACAATGATTACAAAACACACAGCAGGCTATGCTTATAAAACACACATCCGGCCAAATGTTTTTTTTGGATGTTTTGTATCCAATATATGATGCATAACGGTTGAAATTTTCCTTTTATAGAAGTTTTCTTTTTATTTTAATGCATATAATCTTTTTGTATCCCATTATGTTTAATGTAAATATTAACAATATGAAATTGTATATTTTTTTAGTTTGGAATCTGTTTTTTTTAAAATACATAAACTATTTTGTATCCCAGAAAGTTAATGTAATTAGTAACAACATAGGGATAGAGTCGTAAAAATTTTGTGATAAATTCTGGATACAATTAAATATTGGATTTTTCATTTTTTTGATGTTTTATGTTCCATACTATTTTCTAACCAAAATATGCAGGATATATACCTGCAAAATGATTAAGACTTGTACAATATACACATGAATATAAAACCAGAACTTCAAAACATTAAAATTATATTAACTAAGAAGATTGAACCATAACTTCAAGAGTTTTTACATTAATAAAACCAATACTGGAAAACTTTAGAAGAGTTCCATAGCAATACAAAAACTAATGTATAATAACACACCAAAAAATAGACAATGACTAATCTATTTGAATTGTATCATTATCCTTAAATGCTACATTAATCTTGCTATGTCGCGGAGGTGCTTCATTGTCACTTATTGATCCGGCATCATTTTTTTGTTGGCCATAATTCCAAAGAAGTGTAGCGTATCTTGACCGTAGAAATGATTCATTCATATATGACATAAAACAATCACAAGTTGGATTTGCATAATGGGCATGTAGTTTCTGAGTTTTCATCATGCATATAAGACAAAGTTATGCCCTGATATTCATCCTCTCAACAGGGAGTCAAAGTATATGCCCTGATATTCATCCTCACAAGTTGGATTTGCATATATGAAATTGTATATTTTTTTAGTTTTGAATTTGTTGTTAATGTATGCCTACAACTTTGTAAAAGTTAAAAATCTTAAATAAATTAAGAATTGTATACTAATATTTGTTGCCTTTTTGTAAATTTTGGATACAATTAAATATTGGATTTAATATTGGATGTAATTGGTTATTAGATACAATTTTTTTGTTTTAGAATACTGCAAATATGTGATTCTTAATTTTGTCAATAATGTAACTTTTTGGCAATGAAATTTTAAGAGTGATTCTTTTTCTAATATAAACAGATCATAAAATGTTTCAATGGAACTATGCATTTTTATATTTTCCTATAAGTAAAATTCTTATACGTCATATGATATGTTTTTACATTGTTGCCAAGACATCTTTATACTGTACAATACTAGTCCTACTAACAAAAAGATGATGAAATTCTCTTTTGTTTGATGTTTAATCATCTCGTAAAATGGAAGAATATTGTGCAGATGAGGTTAAGTCACAATTTGGCATACCTTACATTTTTACAAGCATATAAAAGCATGCATTATGCCAACACTGGAGTGTCAACAATAAACATGCAATCACAAAATCAACAATAGACATAACATAACAAAAATAGTTTCAAAATAATTTAATACCTCTTCATCACCATAAAGTAATACTTCATCACTTCGATCTTTTCCTTGATCGTCAGGGGTTTCAGAACACAAAACTCTCCTTTTTTTGGAAGAGCTCTCTTGTGCCATTCTAGCCGCAGATCCTACATTTTCGAGCAACCCTTGGGTAATACACAAATCAAATGAGGGAAATTCCCTAAAATTTTGAATATTATTTAGTATACCTCTAGTAATTCTGATTGAATCAGTCATTGTAGATAATCAAATGCTTTCCCCAAAATCTAAAAGCCTAAAAGCAAATTTCGATATTATCAATTATTAAAATGTATTGAATATCAAACAAAATTCACATATATATGAATTTCTAGAATCTACAAAATCTGAAAAATTAAAATAAAATCACACAAAAAAAATTTGAAAATCATAAATATATGATGAATATTTAAACAAAATCACATAAAAATTGAAAAATTCGACTGGAAATCCGTAAGGTATAGAATTGGTGCTTTAAACATCAAATCAAAAAAATCAAAATGGATGATGAAAATTACCTTGCCAACCGAGAAATATGCTTGAATTAATAAAGAGATTTTGTATAACAATCAATAAAAATTCTTGATGAACAACAATTTAGCCCCTTCAAGAAAGCTAATCTTGAAACGTGAAATGTGGAAGAAACGTAAAATGTTGGGGAAGAAACTTGAATGTTGATGAAAAATGTTAATTGTATTTGTTATTTTTTTTCACTGTAAACGATTATTGGTGTATATTTTGGTCCAATAGGACCCTTTCCATAAATACAATTAATTTAAAATACTAAAATTTGAATACATATTATTTTATAAAAATATTGTCATTCTGCCATTTTAAATAAATATTTTAAAGTGTTGTTATTTTAACTAATTATGTTAGGTATTATGACTTAATTGATAATTTTTCCTATAAAAAATAATAGCATTAAATTTGGGTTTATGGTCCATAAACAATAATTCTGCAACTTTACTTTTAAAATTAGAGAGTGTCTGTACCTTGCTACTTATATATGAATAGTTTTGACGGAATATTTTATGTATCGAGAATGATATATCACTCACATACCTTAATCATTTATATATGATGATTTCTTCCGAGAGGATATAAGCTTATCACTAAATGCCGCTTCTATACCAAAACCATCCAATCCTGAAGCTTAATTACTCACGAAAAATAAAATACTTAATAAAAGTTGAGCGACTATATATGATATTAATCCATATATAGCTAGAGACAAAAACCCAAGCTAAAGTGGTAAAATTCTAGGTAACGTTTATTTGGATAGGAAAATGACGCTAGGTAGAAGAATTTGTCATTCCTAGCTAATATAGTTATGATCATGATTTGCTAGAAGCTATTCCAAACAAATATTAGCTACGCCGTTTTCTAGCTAGGTATTAGCCTCCTTGGAGCTATTTTTCGACTTTATTTGTTAAACATCATGTACTATAAGATGAAATAAGCAATTGAATGTATTCAACTCATCAAATAATTTTACACAACCATCTCAAATAGTACCATTAATTTCATTTTATTTACTCTCTATCGTATGAATATCCGATCTCGTCTTATGCAATTGCGTGCGCCTGAATTTTTGGCTTTTACCGAATTTTAAATATTATGTACTCGTTCTATCTCAATTTATGTGAGACATTTCGTTTTTCGAGAATCAAACAGTTTAAGTTTGATCGAGAATTTGCTCATGGAATCTTCAAATTTTAAAAAATGAGATTTATATATTTGTTAACTACGTAAAAAGTACTATAAGTCACAATAATTGACAATTCAAAAATATTTAAAAGATATATGAAAAATTTACGGTCAAAGATATACTTGTTTGAATCTCGAAATTTGAAATGTGTCACATAAATTGAGACATTGGGAGTTTTTGTTTTTCAAGGAATGCCCTGAGGTATCATGTACTTGGATATCATTTAAGGTTATAACTTTGCTTCTCTCATAAGAACATATAAATAAAATGAGAAGGTCGCATTTATGCATCTTGATCTGAATACTTTGAATAAAATAATAAACTTGATTCAACAAACGAGTAGACTCAATGTTTAGGTGTGATGCACAAATCGATATTGCATTTATGTGTCTTGACGTCACATAAAGATCCAACAATTCAAGCGGACCATAGGCATAATTAACTATTATAATTTGTTTAAAACTAATTTAAGTCAAGTGTAAGTTGATAAAAGCAACAGTATTAGAACCTTACGATTCAAGAATATCTCATACCTTCTCCTGGGTTAACAAAACTCGAGTAGCTCCTTACAATTCTTAAATTGATACATGTATCTAGAGTGTATCTAGTGTGATTTGCATGTATCTGGGATACTAGATACATGAGAGAGTGGTGAGCGAGATGGGAGAGAGGTGAGGGAGGCGAGCAAGATTTACTATGTATCTTAGATACATGCAAATCCATTTGGATATAATATATCTAGAACAAATTACACCTAAATTTGACCCCATGTATCTAGATGTATCTAGAGACACCAAAATCTGATAAGATTCATTATATTGCAAACTAAAATGTATCTAAGTAATTAATTCCTAAACTAATGGAATTTATGTAAGTTTTCCAAACCATTCATCACGACGTTACAAAAGTTCAACAACTATATATGTGATAATATTAATCCATATATATCATTACTTTGGTGTTTTTTCTTTCTTTTTGTCAAATATGATATATAGGGTATCAACTGCAAAGGAAATCACAATGAGAGCCATGAAAGCAGCAATGAGGTTGACCACATGATTCTATTTGTGAAACAGTTACGTTTCATCTTCTTATTATTTCTAATTCTCATCGTAAAGGCAACTCCATATTCATGATGAGTTGTACTATTTAATTAAGATTAGCAATTGGAGAAGCAAACTGGAGGAGCTCTTTGCTATTCTCAAATCGAGTCATGTCTTTTTCTGGTAATGCAATAACTGCCTCAATCCCATCTCCACTTTAATTATCCATAAAATAAAATAAAAACTGTTTCCAATCCCAATTACTGGAATTGTTACCCTGTTTGGCTTTCCCTATCCAAAATCCAAGTTATTTAATGGGTAATTGCAAACACTGCTACTTCTCTACGATTCAAATTCATTACCCATCAATGACCAATGCGACACTTGTTTGTTTTCCTTCACATGGTCCTCCTTCAATTGATCATCTTTAGCTTTACTTATCTCTGGCAATTGTCATTTCATCCTCACTCATTGTTGTCACTTTGATAATACTAACAATATTGCCCGTGTTGCTACTGGTAGATCCAATATTGGACGTAAATTCACAGCTAGTACCAACGTGGATGGTTTACACTTGTTTAAACAAGTGTAAGTGTCAACTTATACCCACTTAAAGTTGGAAAGCATAGACGAGTTCAAGTTAAAAAGCACATTTATGTATTATTATTTTTTTTGGGTTTAAGGGAGTGCAATTTAGTGGCTTTTAAAAGAGCTTGATTTTAGTTTGAGCCACTTAAATATTTAATATATACTTATAGTTAAAATTCGATAACTTAAAATCACGAATTCCGAAATATTTATCACTGATTAGGTAACTTTGAGCCAACAATAATAAATTAAGTGATCCACAAATTATGTAGGCACTTTGAAATCAATTCAAATTAAGCAGAACTCATTAAAGGTCACCCACATGGAAGAGATAAAATAAAACAAGAATGCCAATTTATGTTATTTATTTAGTATTAAATTACTTGTCTGCGCTTCGCGCAAATATAAAAAGATATTAAATATATTTTAAAATAATTAATAAATGATATAATAAAAGATATAAATACAAATTAAGTTACAATTCTGATATTATCTATTCAGAAAAATTGTTAAAAAATCTCATGATGCATTATCAATTTAAAATTGCTGATAAAAAAAATGAAAACACAAAAATTGACATGAAAAGCTTCAGTTAAGTAACAATCTAATTATCATAGTTTCATACTAAATTCAATGATTCTTACAGTAATATTATTGGTTCAACCAACAATACTAAATTTACTTGATCATAAATTACATGACCTTTTTTTTTTTTTTTGTATAAATGACTCTATAATAAAAAATAAACAAATCAAAATATATTTGTGCTAAATCATGGTGAGAAAAAATACTTGAATTACATTCGAACATATTTATGCCGGAGATTCAAAAGCTAGAGAAATTTTTTTCGATGATTGATGCTCGTACTGGCATTCATTTACTGTATATTTGTGTCACATAAGATCCATTAATATTAAAAAAATATACTCAAACTTTCATTCGTATAGTATGCATTGCGAGAAGAGAGAATTAAGTTGCTATAGCGAAACACTGTCGTTGAGGTTTTACTTTTACAATAAAAATAAAATAAAATTAATCACATAATTTATCGTATAGAGATTATCAGTAGTGAGAAGAAATATTTTTAAAAAAAGAATACGTGTATGCAACGACAAAGATGTAGAAAAAGTACCAAGAGTTGAATAATTTTTTACAACACTAATACAATTGTTCCTATTATTACAATATTATTTTGGTAATTATTATACATGTCTCAAAATAGATTTTTATAAGTGTCATTTTAAGGAGTTATAAATTTGTATATTAAATATTTGAAGGTTATGATTATGAAAGGTTAGGATTTATAGACATTACTAAATTAATTAAGATTTAAATTTACGTAATTGAAGAGGTATGAATTAAGAAGATGATTTTATAAAATAAAATAATTGAAAAAGATTAGAAAAAATGTCAATTTTTTTTAAATATATATACATATATATATTGATGTTATTTATATCTCTTCTCCTGTTTTTTGGCTTTATCGCTATTGTGTTTAACTTTTCCCCTTTTTATTTTATTAATTTGTGTACTATATATTAATTCCACATTAGTCTTGCTTTATTATTTCAATAAAAATCTGAAAAGTAAAACATCCACTCTCTTCCTTAACCGATTAGAAAATAAATGGTCATCATTTCTAATAAATTAAATTATATGCTTACACTTTGTAAAAAATATATGTATATGGTTTGTTTGGATGGAAAGTGCAATAACATATAATATTAGATTTATCTTTTTGTTTTTTTCTTCTTCCATATTTTTCATTGAGGTATTAACTATATTCTTTTAATTGTTTATATGATAGAATTTTGGAGCTGGTCATTTTTAATTATTACGTAATAATAGTAGAAATGTTTATATGCAATTCACACAAAGAAGATTAATTATATATATGACTTTTCTTTAACACTTTAAACACAAATTTGTTATTAAGAGAACTAAATGACGAAATTTAATTTTTTTCTTAATCAATAAGAGAGTTAAAAATAAATTATTTTTAGTTCTTTATATATATATATATA
>JAJOOR010033603.1:0-12504 GCA_036250505.1 Solanum acaule | reverse complement strand
AGGATTTAGACCATTTTCTCTATATTATTATGTCATCTCGCCTATATTATTTCAACTCGAAACCACAAAAATAATATAACACTTTTGTTCTTCTTACAACAGGGGTTGATTTTACATATTATATAGATAGATAGATCGTATATTAATGATGATAACTATATATGGAAGTGAAAAATAACAATTAATGCAATTAGAGAAGTTATATATCTTTCATAAAATACAAAGAGCACAATGTGCATGTTGCGTGTCGGACTTTTTGGATTGTAGTTTTAGGTTCCATGCATGGCTACTTTAAAGTTTAATTACCAAGCTATATATCAATTCTAGTTTTATTTTGTGTGTCTCCAACTCATAAAAATTATGAAAATATATTATATGATGGTCCCTCAAAGGCCAAAGAACATATGTTTCTGGGGGAATATCATGACAACAAGTGAAACAACTATATGTCTATGTACAATATGACCAAATTAAGACCACGAAAATTTATGATCATTATCGTGACTTCTTTATGAATTACTCCTTCAAAGATACCGTGACTAAATTCAGTGTATACGTCGAAAATGGATTGGATCAAAATCATATATATATATGCTCAGTCGAATTTGGAATTTTATTAATTGATTAGGTACGCGTTCTACCAAAAAAAAACATTGCTCTTTACTACAAGCAACAATAAAAGGGCAAAAAATTAATCTATATTTAAATAAGAACTTCAAGAATTAGAAAAGAAAAAAAAAGTGAGGCAAATCCATCTAGTTTATAATGAAAATCTGTTAATAACAAAGTAAATAAATAAGAGATAATTGCATGTCAACCGTTAATTATGAATGAATGCTAGTCGATCAAAGGTCCAAAAATAGGCAAAATTACTCAACTTCATTTTTTCCCATATAAATATTGAATACCGAGTGAGAAATAAAATAAAGTAGATAATTTGTTCTTTACATAGAAGCCCAAAATTTGGACTCCTTCCCAATTCTTGATAGAAAGTCGAGTTCTCACAAGACTCTTTTCCTCTCTTTTTCCCTATTGGGTACATGCCTACCCAATAGGAATTTGCGAATAAAAAAATAAGCAAGCTGTTCGGAATATATAAGAGAAAAATAAAGTTAGAAAGTATAGAGCATGTTCTTTATAATTTAATTTTAAAATAATGAAAATTCTCCATTCGTGATTTAAAGAGGTGGAAAAAGAATAATTTGTCGCACAAATGGAGAATAAATAGAATTGGGTGGAAATGTACAAGAATGTCAGTGTCGACACACATTTTTAAAAATTCATATTTTTATTATATCATAAATTGTTTTTGTTTGTTATGTAAATTAAATTATGTGGCAATAATTAACAAGTTGTAGAAGATTCTGATTTGGCTTCTGCCCAATCCAATTAAATATAGTTGGATCGAGTCATGAAATCAAATATTGATATTTGCATCATGGTAAGTTGTATGTATCACACCCCGAAAGATGTGGTCCATCGGCCTCAAATTCTATGCTTATCAATTTATGCAAAATGCTTAATGCATCAAATTAATTTTTGAACAATTCTTTTCTAAGTAAAGAAAACTATAACCAAGATCTCCTCCCCACATATTTAATGTTATTTATAAATATATATTATATTTATTATCCTTTATAATTTTTCAAAATATTATGTTAAAAAATGCAAAATTTAAAAGAGTAAATGAATAGGTCATTGGTCAATTAGGAACTAATCCTTGGATCTCTAACTTTAAAGAGATACCTTTAGATCAAAATATTTGCATTTAAAGAGCATATAATCTTTCTTGATAGGTTTGCAAAATCATGATATAGGCGTCTTGTTTTTATATATATATATACAGTATTTCAGATTTACTGATTCGATCAATATATAAATTATTAAAGGAAAACTTTTAAAGGAAGAAGTAACTTCTACCAAGAGTTTCTTCTATTGAATTATTTCGAAACCTCTAATAAAAAACTTATGAAGGGTCTTATTCATCTTAGCATAACCCCAAATGTTGTGATATATCATATATGTGTAACATAAATACAATGACTTATACAGTCTACTTATGGAGGTTAGGGTGGGGATCCTTTTACAATTAGAGAAAACAATATATATCAAGAACCTTAAATGGAATTTCTTCTCTCCCTCCCTCCTTTTTTGAGGGTGGGCGGGTGGGGTCTCTTATTTATTAACTCATGTATTAAATTGCTCATTTGAGGTAGCTTCTAGGAAAGATCAACCAAATGAAGCCATTAAATCTTGATCTTGATATGTAGAACATATATGGGATTCCTTATACTATCAAATTGGGACCCTTAATTCATTGAGAATGTCTAAAACCATATTTAGTCATTTTCTTTGTTAACTTTAAGAACAGTTGACTCATTGACCTATTTTATATTTCAAAAGTGGTCTGATTTGATGAACTGAAAGTGTTGAGTTACTTCTTGGTTGATTCCTTGTGATTGTGACCCTTATTCTCAAAATTTTATGTGCTATAGCTTGAGAACAAGTACTACTAATTGCTAATTTCTTGATGGATGTTGTTTTCATTTGTCAAACTAATCTATACCTTTGGAAGTCACTAAATGTGCATTTGGAAGCTTTAGTAAGTGCTTTATATCAACTCAACCCAAGTCCCAACTAATTATTAAGATTAATTATATAGTGTAATTTATTTGTACTCGCTCCTACTTATGTATTAATTAAGTATTCAACATATTCATCATAATTAAATCATTTTTACTCAAGCATCTTTAAATAGCTTAATGTTGAGAGAGTGTTCTCTCCCTCTCTCTATCTCTTTTTCCATCAGAATATTTAGTTTCACGAAACTGATGAGCTTGTCAAATTAATGCATAATAATATGTTGGTGTTTTTTTCAAATTCTAACTTTACTATATCGATAAATTGTTATAAGTCTTTTGTCTTTTTTCTTCCTTGTTTCCCTCCATTAGTAAGACAATCAAATAAGAATTTCAAATGAGAACTCAAATCACTCGACACTAATATGGGTAAAAATAATTTCCCCCTAACAATTATGTCATTGGAATTCTTGATATTGTTATTGCTCAATTTTGCATTCACAACTGGGCTTTATGCACCAAATCAAATTGGACTAACCAGTGACTACGGATCTAATTGACAAAGCATCGAATAGATTGTCACAATACCTATTTATCTGCTCCAACTTTGTATTGGTCCACCACTTCTCATTTACTCACTGTTTATGGGCTCGTTGTACATTTACAACTAATTATGTATCCCAAAAATAGGGTTATATCAAGCTCCTTTTGGAGTTCATTTATCCTTTCCAAAACATTTATGTTAAAGACAACCTCTTTTCTTATGAGCTAAAGTAACTCTTCCTCGGCCATGTTTGGTTATAGGAAGCAAGTATTAGTAGCATAATAAAAAAAGTCATCCTCGTCAATCATGGTCTAGGACTTTAAAGATAACATGTAATTCTTTTGATGTTTGACTTCAATTACTCAATCACTTGTATACAAACAACAAATTAAACAAAACTAGAATATACATTTAACGGGCACAAGCTACCATTTTTTCTATGGGAGAGAGACAAATCAATGTGTAGATTTTTTTGACAAATGAAGATCAGATTTACTCGTACGAAAATGAAATGAAGTTTTTTTTTCTGACCGACTTAAGTGGTGTAACTTATGAACAATTTTATTAGTACTACTTTTCGTTGTACCAAATGAAGGTTACAATTTCATAAAGTCAAATCCATTTGCTCACTTTGATGAGAAATCTCGACACAATTTCTTTAGTAAATGTCGAGAATTTCAAGAATGGATCTATTACAAAGGGGACAACAACCTCGGTTTAACCAAAGCTCTCTTGAACACACCCTACAATATGTGTGTCCACATGGTATGAATGCTGCCCCCTTTTTCCTTCCCATGCACACGCAGCACACCGTATCATTACCCACCCCTAATTCTTCCTTCTCATCCCAGCCGTTCGTTTCCTCTAACAATCTCATCAACGACACCCTATACGGCGATCCTCCTCCAGTACCCGGCCCATCTTCATTGGATCTCAACGGGCCTGGCCCATCAGAATCTTGGGCGGATCTTAAATTACGCTCCGCCAGTAACGCCGCCGCTAAGTTCATCCCGGAACCCGTAGGAATATGATCAGCCAAGCATAAAATATTAACTGACTCTATTTCCGGCGGTGTTTCACGGCCTACTTCCGCCGCCTCCGGCGGTAGTTGTAGCGACTCCTCCTCCTCTTCGTCGTCCATTACACTTAACGAAGCTGGCCGGAGACATAAAGTGGTCCCACAACATGCAATGGATCCGGTGAATCCTAACCGTTCAGTTAAACTCTTTCGTCGTCTCACAACGCGATCATTACCGTCCATCCTCTCTCTAAGCAATTCCCCCATTGTTCTTGCTTCTATCCCTCTCTTTTTCCTAATTTCCTGCAATCCAAAACCCAACATTTCGATAATTTCACTCATTTTTTTTCTAGAAAATAAAAACACCCCAAAATTTGACGAAAATAAAATAACAGGCGTATAAACTTATGCAAAGGATGCATGAACACACAAATATAATGCATGTATATATAAGCAGTTAAGCAGAGGTGTATTTTATTGTACTTTGCTCGAAACGATATGTTTTAAATTCGCCTGAAGGTGGTAGAATAAATGATCGGAAATGAAATGAACTTAATCACGTGATGAGTAATATGAAAGGCACCAACGTAACGTACCACATGAACATATGCAGCATGACCTTTGTGATGGGCTCCTAGCTAATTAAAGAAGAAAGCAGTACCCTTGTGGGTATTAATAAAGTCATGTGATTGATCAAATGGAACTTAGGGATATGAAATATATAGTACGTAAATTAAAGTATATTGTATAAATTAAAAGTATATACATATACGGTTTTTATTCGTCATCAAATGAAGCTTTGAAGAAAGCAACAAATGAAAGGACAATTAAGAAGGAGAAGAAGACGAAGAAAAAAGGAATAATTTGGGAGTGGTGGGGCTTAATGTAGATCAATTTCATTTAAATAATATTTTGGTGGTTTAGATTAGACTATTATCTTATCCTACATTAAAACAATCTGCCTGTTTTTGTATTAATATTTTTGGAATGGTCGCCGGCCATAACTAAGTCAACAGCTATATATTCAATAATAGGATTTTCCAAGTGGCATCGCTTTAGGTTTTACGAATTTTCTTGGGATTTTTATATGTTTTGGGCAGTAATAGTTTGTAGTTATCACATATTTGGCTAAACTTCTAAGATTTACTTATCATTCTGAGAAGTAATTTTTTAGAGTAATTGTTTGTGTTCCATTTAATATTGGTGCAAGGACATAAGCAGTAATAGTTTTAGGGTTGTTTAACCACACAAAAGACAGATAAGCAGAAGTTGCACTAATTATAATGAAATGGATACAGGAAAATCCTAGAATGGTTTGTATTAAATTATATACGGTACGTAGTAAATTTATCTTTTCCATAAATTTTGTTACTTAATGCCATTGCTCTCTGCTTTATTTTTTAACGAGTACTAATACTTTGCTAGATCTGTAACATATTGTTGGTCAATCTGATAAACCTAATACCGATTAGGTAATATCTTTAGAGGATTAAAATAATCTGTGAGAATAATTGAAGTTCTTAGTCGTCCATACGGACACAACAAACCTAACCAGAATTAGAACTACATGAATAATTAATTAATAAATAAACTCTAGTTTTTCCTAATTTCTCTGTCACTCAAAGCTTTATGTAATAGAATTACTACTGTCACACTTCATTATAGTGGTCATTCGTTATAATAATATTTTATTATAATTGTCTGAATTTTTTTTAAATGGATTTTTATGTCATATTTTACATTTGTATAATAGCATTCTAGTTAACAACAACGACATTCGTTAATTATAGTGGCACATTCTTTTGTAAAGTTACCCCTTTATAACAATCATACTCCAATATTGTGTAATAATATTTTGTTAGAATTTTATCAGGTCATAATATACTCAATTAATGTCATGTACATAGTAAAATTCAATTTTGAACATATGAAAGGGAAAAATATATTTAACTGATGTCCATCGATTAGTTTATGGTCATAACTTCACAAGAAAAGACTACAAACATTTGTCTTTTTTACATTCACTCTTTCTATTTTTTTTATATTAAATTGTTAACAAATGCATTTCTTCTTCTGGCTACACAAAGGCTTAAACTATTTTTTGCGTACAACTAAATTAGATTTAAATATCAAATGAAGTATACATATATAACAAAACTTTCCTATAGCGGCCATAAAATTTTCAGATAAATATTGTCACTATAACATGATTTAGTTGTATTTACAGATTCAAAGTAGTTTTTTCTTAAATGGTATGTTTTCATATGATTTTCTAATATTTTAAAATGTTAAGTTTTGTAATATGTTATAAATTTTTTATGTAATTTTTAAACATATACATTTTATTTTAAGAAAATAACTATTCTCTATATATCTAAATTCATAGCATAAATTAGATAATTTGACCTTGAAACTCCTTATTGTCCCCCATAAAGTGAGAGATGGGAGTATTATCCTCACAACTTTATTTGGCTTGACATTAAAATAAGGATAATATTTAAATATGTCATTTAATTTGGCTTTATTTTATATTTATGTTCTTTAACTTTTGGGTGTGCACAAGTAGACACTTAAATTTGTATAAAGTTGAACAAATAAACACATACGTCCTGCGTGATGTCCTTCATGTATTATGCCACATAGGACTCATGTATCCACTTGTTCAACTTTATACAAGTTTAAGTGCCTACTTGTGCACGTTCAAAATTGAAGGACATAAATGTAAAATGAGGCTAAGTTAAAAAAATATTTTATGTATTATGACTTAAAATAATGGTATATCTTGATCCTTTTTCCTTGAATAAAATAATAATTCAACCCCACTAGATAAAAATCATACTTCTTGTAACTTTGTTATTGAGAAGATTGAAAAAAAGTATAAGAAGCCTGTACTGAAGGAATGAAAATAGGGATAAAAGTCGGCCCATTAATGGCCCTTTTAAGTGTCTCATTGTGACTCACAACTGACAATCAGCTCTCAGCCCATTCCAATTATCTATAGACTGTACAGTGTACACAATAGTGGAGACTGGAGTCTTAAAATGTCTTTAATTTACCATATACGGTGTAGCGCATAGGGCAGTTTCTCCTTAAATAGAGATTTTGGATTTGAGCATTAGGTATTGAAAAAATCTTAGTAGGGAATACTTCCTTCCGAATGAAGCTTTATGTGACACAAATCTAAAACAATTGAGCTCTAATATAAATATTAGACACAGAATAGAAACCAAAAAGTATCTTTAATTTATATTTTAAAAGACATAGAACCCCACTTAACATTTTTGTATCTAACAAGTTATAAATGGCAATTCTAACGGCCAACTTTTATATTTCACGTGTGTTGCAGGGTTCTTTCTATTGGGAGGCAAAATATTTATTATTGCATTTGGTGGTGTCGATACATGTTTTATTACCAGCTTAATCATATTTTTAATTGGTACATATACTCACTTTAGTAGAAGTAATTTTAAGACTAAATTATGTAATTTGATGTAAATACCAAGTACGACAGCTCTTAACTTGATAAAATTAAACTCACACCTTCTTTCCCTAAAAAATAACACTTTTCGTTCTCTCAAGCTTTATTATTGAATGCAAGTTGGGATTTTAAGGTATTGTGATTAGTGATACTATTTTTTGTGGTAGTACAACATGCACGAGAGAAAGAAATTGTTTTTTTCCATCCGCCAATCGTGTTTTAAAGTTACTTAGAATAAAATAATAAATTTATATTTGAAAGTCTTTTTTAGAAAAAACACAATATTTATTAAAATTATTACCCTTTGTCATTAGTAAATACAAAGTTATAATATATAAGTACTAGCTTAAAATCTTATTTTTTTGAGTCGAGAATTTATTTCGTATATTAAAAAAAGGAATGATCCGTCGGAATCAGGATTGCTCTCTGATAATATTAGGAGTGATAAAATTTGTGTACGTCTCATCTTCTCCGAATCACATTCGGGTACGTTGTTAAAATCATAATCTCATCATCATACTATTACTAATATTTTTGGACATTACTCTAGCCAAAAAATCCTGTGCAATTAATCTCCTCCACCACTTAAAATGACCTACTTTTTTGGTATTAAAAAATAGGCGAATTAAAAGAAATAGTATCAAATATGAAAGGATAAAAAAAAATTAGAAACTTCTAGAGAGAGGAGAGTTACGTTACGTGTCTAGCTACCATTCCCTCCTCCATATTTTCTCGAAACCCCAAACTACCCCTACCTCATAACTTTGGTAATTGAGTCATAGTTGAGAAAAAATAAGAATATAATTAAAATAAAATACTTTAAAATTCACATTATGAATTTATAACATTTAAAGATGAGTGGAAAAAAAAAATGAACGTCAAATCATAATATGTAAAAGAAGATGTTTAGCATATAATGAAGTAATTGTTTATATCATTCTTTACAATGATTATTAATGGGGTTAAAGAAAAATCATTTTAAATTTGTGATTGAATTAAGCTTTTAAATTTTATTACTATAAAAGAGAATTGTTTTTCATAAAATCTGATCCAAAATAGATTTACCAGAAAATGAGCAGCCTTTCGGAACATTATGTAAATATTTTACTTAGTCTATTATAACGTTAATAGAATTCATCTTGTCAACTTGACTATAGTATTTTTGTTTGAATATTTGATTATTGCAATTTGTTTATAATTAATTTAGTGTATGTGCATTATGTGTTGCTCAATATAAGATTGCATAAAAAAATTATATATATTTTGCAACTGAAGTTACAATACATATAATACTATATTCACTTAATTGGCAAAATTATTCAAGGAATGAATTATTTTTCTTAATTATGTCAATTTGTATATACATTCAACAATTACATTTTGAGAGTTTTCGAAAAAATAAAAAAACAAGGTTTTTGAAATCGACTAAACAAAATATTGTAAGATGAATACATTGATTTTGAAGTTATAAATAAATTAGAGTTTAGTAGTTAGGAATTCTCTTTTTAGCCAATTTAGTTTGATTTTGAATTCTTTAGTTTATAGCTTTTGCGTACGTGAAGTCTCGTGAATTTAGTTATAGAAATCAATCAATAATTATTGAACTACATGTTTTAGTTATAAAGATCAATCAATAATTAATCATATATATGAATTTAGTTATAGAGTTCAATCAACAATTAATTAACTACATCATCCCAATCTTATTTTCTTTTAATCATATATTTTAGGATTTCTTTTTTCATGTACACGAGAAAAAAAAAACCACCATTATTAATTTTCCATATACTTTTTTTACCATATATTATAGAATTATTTAACTTTTCAAGATAGTCAATATTATAAAAATAGTTATATGAAAAATCAAGAAAAAATAGTAAATATTGATAGGTTTTCTTTTTCGTGTATTTATTCTCTTAAATTAATAAATATATTTTTATTTTTTCATTCCGCATTCAATATTCATATTATTCGATTAATTTAAATTTATATCACATAAAATATTAGATTAATTTAAATTCGCGTTACATAAAACTCATTCGAAGATTTCTAGTTAATGAATAAGCAACTCCATGATCAACACCACATTGGTGGTCTTATTTTAAATTAATAAATACTACAGAGCTAATTCAAGAGGGTACGTATGTCTTTTTACAACAGCTAATCCAAGGCAACACGCTCGTATAAAATGCATCATACAGTATTGTAACACTCATTCAATCGAGCTTCCCCTGTTTTCTTCCATTTCATATTTACAAAAAATAGCATTCTGTTATTTCTCTCAAAAATGGCTTCCATCTCTTCTCTCAATCAAATTCCTTGCAGAACTCTCCAAATTACATCCCAATATTCAAAACCCACCTCCAAAATCTCAACTTTACCCATCTCCTCCACGAATTTCCCATCAAAAACAGAATCACACAGAGCAATTTCAGTCAAAGAATTCACAAACCCAAAACCAAAATTCACAGCTCAAGCCACAAATTACGACAAGGAAGATGAGTGGGGGCCGGAAGTGGAGCAAATAAGGCCAGGTGGAGTAGCGGTTGTGGAAGAAGAACCACCTAAGGAACCAAGTGAAATTGAGTTGCTGAAGAAGCAATTGGTGGATTCTTTTTATGGAACCAATAGGGGTTTGAGTGCTAGCAGTGAGAGTAGGGCGGAAATCGTTGAACTCATCACTCAGCTTGAGTCGAAGAACCCTAATCCAGCACCTACTGAAGCCTTGACTCTTCTCAACGGCAAATGGATTCTTGCGTAAGTTCTTTCATTTTTTTTGATTGAATTATGTAGTATGAATCGACTCACATGACCAATTGCTTCACTAGCTTGCAATTTTTTATTTGGTAATTACATCTTTGAATTTGTTGTGCTCTAAGCAATCAAATTCTTTTATTAATTTAAAAAGTATCGTAGTTTGCTTATGGGATAAAACAGTCGAGTATGAAAAAGGAAGATAAATGAAAGCGTTGTTGCGAACTGGAAGTTTGCTTATACATATTAGTGATCAAAAATTCAAATTTATGGGTGCTAACTACCACAGCTACATAAACATATTAAAGAAATTTCAATCATGACTGCGGCCACATTTGTTGCCATGAACATTTGTCAAATATATGTCCACGGTCCACTGTTAATTTTCGAATGTTTTTTGAGCTGCAGAAAAGTTAAAGGAGATTATATATTGTAGTTGATGAGGAGATGAACCTTATTTGAGCATCACTTTCTTTAGTCATGAGAATTCAGGTGGCATCTTTTTGCCACCATAATTGCTTCCTTGTTGCATTTTAGCTTAATCGTTATCTTTTGAAAGGACATTGTTTAGTCCACGAAGAATGTTAAATGGTCTTGCTCCAGTGTATATGTGATAACTCACGCTTTTTGGCATTAACACTTGGAATTCTGTACTGGAACACTGCAGGTACACATCTTTTTCGGGTTTGTTCCCCTTGTTGTCAAGGGGCAATCTGCTTCTGGTTCGAGTTGAGGAGATTTCCCAGACCATCGATTCTGAGAGTTTCACTGTCCAAAACTCTGTTGTCTTTGCTGGACCTTTAGCTACAACTTCCATTAGTACCAATGCCAAATTCGAAGTCAGAAGTCCAAAACGTGTCCAGGTGGGTTATCTTCTTTAACATTTTTCTAGTCTTGTCATCGTTCCTCATACTTGATCATCATTTTAGTCTCATGTTATACTCTGTGTGTGGTTCAGATTAAATTTGAAGAAGGCATAATTGGAACACCCCAGTTGACAGATTCCATCGTATTGCCTGAGAACGTCGAATTCTTGGGACAAAAGATTGATCTAAGCCCCTTCAAAGGCTTGATTACTTCAGTCCAAGACACAGCTTCCTCAGTGGCCAAGTCCATTTCAAGTCAACCACCAATTAAGTTTCCTATTACCAACAACAATGCACAATCATGGCTGCTGACAACATACTTGGATGATGAGCTTAGGATCTCCAGAGGAGATGCTGGCAGTGTTTTTGTGTTGATCAAGGAAGGCAGTCCCCTCTTGAAGCCTTAAAGACACATGTTTTTGGAGTTGTGTATGTTTTTCATAATATAGGAGAGCAAACACTAGAAAGTAAAAAAAAAATGATGTAAACTAAAATAAGTTTTCCTCAAGTCAATATCTATAGATGGCTTGTCCTTATGATTTGTACTTATGGCATATGAATTATTAAAATATAGCTTGAAAGAAGTAGACATGTGAATCACTTTGCAGGAGTCCATTCAAATTTAGAAGCCTTCATATGCAGATTTACATCGAGTTTATCTCATCTCAGTTCAATCTTCTTATTAACTTGAACCATTTGTTTTTTGATCATTGAGATGCTATTCGACAAGAAATCAATGCACGGAATAATGGCTACATATGACAATATGAAATGGAAAATTGAATCAAAATAAATCGAACAGTACTAAATCTAGTTCAATTTAGATTTCTAGTTCCGTTGAGGAGTATTAAAATTTCCCAAATCGATCAAATGCCCACCCTGGTAAATAGTGGTAACAAAAGGAAGAGAAATAAATGGAATAAAATCACAACATAACGGAATATGCTTTTTCACCTTTCCACCAACTAGGGGTGGGCATTCGGTATTTCGGTTCGGTTTCGGTTTTTTTTTTTCGGTTTTCGGTTCTTGTACAACGTGTATCGAACACCGAACCGAAATAATTCGGTTCGGTTCGGTTTTTATTATTTCGGTTCGGTTTTTGTTATTTCGGTTCGGTTTTTGTTATTTCGGTTTTTTGTTATGGGCCTGCTTAGTGGGCTTTTTAAAATTTTGTAATTTTTCTGTTTATTTTATTTATGTTTATTTCTTTTTGCTTATTTTACTCTGTTTTTCAAATTATTGTATGATTCAAAATAATAAATTAT
>JAJOOR010033602.1:0-11300 GCA_036250505.1 Solanum acaule | reverse complement strand
GAGAAGACTCAAGTAGAAAAGTACTTTACCCTTCCATCTCTTAAAATGGTTACCATTGAACTGAAATGGCTTGTTAAGGTCTCCCATCTTGACATCCGAGGTTTTTTCAATTGTAGTCATGGTGACTCTCCTTAAAATTGTTAGTGAAAACTTACAAGATAACAAAAATACAAGATTACAATTGAAAATAAATATGAAGAAAATAAATCTCTTCAGGCTGAGGCACGGATATCTTGCTCTCTTTAAGGAGATTCAAGCCCATTGCAGCAAATGTTTTCACCGGTCCAGCAGTAGTCCTTCTTGACTTGTCCCCTCCAGGATACAACAGCCTTAACACAAAGTATAACTCAACAACTCTGGACAAGAGTTGAGTCCAAAGCTCTACAAAAAGAAACACCTCTCTTCAACTAATAAGAACTCTCTTTTTGACAAACCTTATGCACTCTATATTTCTTGTTGTATTGTGTGTGTCAAACCAAATGAAGACCACCACTATTTATACTAGAAGAAGTCTTCCTAGCAATGGATAGGAAAATGGTGTGATAAATAGTGAAGATAAATGACCTAGGAGTTATATAGGTTACAAGGTATAATGGAGGAATAAAGAATGAGATTTCAATATGGAGGAGTAATGGTCATAGTTGACCACTACTAGTTCTGCCAGAATAATACAACGGCAATAACAATATTGTAACCATCACATAATGGCCAATAATGCCTATGCAAATTGATTAACAGAAATGAGTAATTAGGCACTAATGCCTAACGTTCCAGCAATGATAATTGTCCACTAACTGCTGAAACATTCATCATTCTTTCTAACTCCAAAATAAAGCAAATTAATATATTAAAAATATTAATATTAAAATGCTAATAAACCAACACTTCCTTAATGCATAAATTCCCTTTTTTAAAGAAAAATCTTAAAGCACATATTAGTTTTAAAAGCATAAACGCTTAAAAGAGGAATTAAATTGTTACATAGTGTGGAAGCATGATTGTAAATAAAAGACAAATTACAACAAAGACTAGGGATTTTCCCAAGTCAATAAAAGACTAAATTTACCTCTTTTTTTTTACTTATTTATGTCTCATAGATTTTTTTTCCCTATGGACTTACTTGTTGCATATACAGTAAAAACACATCTAAAAAAGCATTCATTCCAATTTCCAACAAATAGTCTTGGTTGGTTCCAACTCCCTTCTTTACAAAGCTGTAGTTAGTTGTGACTAGTGAAGACTAATGCTCTTTCACCAAATATTGGAGTCCAATTTGTACAATTGTTCCTGTGGCTGTTGATGCTGTACAGAATTATCTAATGCCATAGATGAAGAAGGTGCCCCAATAGTAGTATTCACAGCAAAATCATTTCCAAACTGCGTTGTGAGAATATTCTCCTGTGGGAGCATAAACGCATAGTCATGTGTAGTAGTAGTAGAACTTGTAGCTTGTTCTCTTGGCGAATAACCCCTTAATTGTAATGCCCTAAAAAGCAATGAATTCACTGATGAAAGATTAGAGCTTAACAAGTTCGAAGACCAAGGTAGTAATGGATGAGTGTTTGCTGCTGCTGCTTCTCTTGTTGCAGCAGCAGCAGCAGCCAAGTTTATATTATCGTTGTTGTAATTATGCAAGGAAATATTGTTGATCGCGCTTGATGGAGTACTGGCTAGGTAGTTGAAATTAAATGGTAGCTCATTATCTCCAAGCTCATTTGCTATTGTGTAATTAGTGTCACAAGGTGACTCTAGGGATAGAGGGGAAGATGATGTTGGTTGTGGCTTTTTCACAGTTGAACTCTTTTGGAACACCCTGCAGACTACCCATTCCTCCTGAAAGCAAGACAACAAAAATTTAATATATTAATCGCGGAATAATAACACTCCCTTTTTCCCATTTTATATAAATTAGTTTGACTTGACATTAAGTTTAAGAAAGAAATTTTTTGAAACATGTGTTTCAAATAAGTGATAGATGTTTAAAAATTAAATTGTTACTTAATATAGAAATGTGTTATTCTTTTTCAAACTGAATAGAAAAGAAAGTGAGTTGTATAAACTGGAAAAGAGGGGGGTATTTGTTAGTGTTAGAATAAGTGATGAATTCAAGATATATAATAAGAATGATCACCCTTTATCTCATGGTGTATTCTATTTCTTTCTTTAAGATGTAGTTACAACTCTCTTTGGCTACCTGACTTTACCCTTGGTGGTGGAGGTTCGACTATCCCCTCCCCCATGTAATTGAAAAAAATAAATCATATTACTAAGATTTGAATTGTTTATAAAATGTTAATATTGAATATAGAAAAATACACACTATTTCTGTCTCATTCTATATGACTTACTTTCTTTTTTAATCAGTTTCATAAATAATTACGCATTTCTATATATAGTAATAATTATATATGACTCATTTTAGACGACAAGTTACAAAAGTCTTTCTTATTAAAATTTCGTGTCAAATGTATTGTTTTTTTTAATTGTGAATGTACATACCTTAGAAGGTTTGTAACCAAATCTTGTTTCAATTCTATATTCATGCATAACCCAATTTGTTTTTTCACCCTTAGGAGCTCTTCCTCTGTAGAAAACTAGGGTTTTCTTCATCCCAACAAGAACTCCCGTTCCACCACGAAATATCTCTTTATCCTTCCCTGTTGTTTTCCAGTAGCCTGCTTCTGTAGCTCTGTTTGTTCGAAGTCCTGTTGGATACTTTCGATCTTTTAGACTGAAGAAATACCATTCCTTTTCTCCCATTGACGCTTTTGCTGTACCACAACATTAATTAAGAAATTAACAACAATCGAAATATTTCATTATCCAATATTTATTTATTTTTAGTTTTTTTATTATCATAGTGGTTGCTATTTGGTGAGCTTATTCACATAAAATAACTCATAGGCCACTTCATTTTTTTCTACCTTCATATCCACTTACACACGCAATGTTTGTCAACATAGAGAAGTAGTAATTAAAAATATGATAAATGCCTAGGGCTTTTGCAAAAGAAGAATGTCATTTTCTGTTTGTTTGCTACATAATTAAGCATCCTGTACATGGAGTTATAATCAGTGGCGTAATAACACCCTTTGTTGAAAAATTATAACTATATATATAGAAAATTATACAAAATATATATACAAGTTAAAAATTATTTTCCATATATATATATATATATATATTAAATCTTGGACACTTGACCAAATCTCTGACGACTCGTTATAATCTCATACGCAATCTTTGCCTACTATTTATTTATTTGTTTATTTATAAAATATATATTTATTCATGAAAAAAAAAAAGATGAAGGAAGAAGCAAGAAATTAAATATTCTCATTTTTGCTCTCCCATGAGTGGATTATACAATTTGAACTTCCCAAACTACATGCTAAATTCTACATCAATACACATAGTAACATTTCTATCTGTCTATCCTTCTTTCAAAATATAATACGTAGGTAAAAACTAACTGAACATATATAGATTGAGCTAGAGCTAGAACAACACAAAACAATTTGTATAAATTGTTCGTAATTAACTAAAAAAAAATTTGATAATATATTCATCGCTAAATAAGATTACTGACTAGCTAATTTTAATGTTTAACTACAAAATTTGTATGTTGCTAATAATATTATTTTTAATTTCTTTTAGTAGTGAAATTAAAGATTGAAATAAGGGGTAGAAAGAAGCAAATGAAGATGATTGAATGATCAAAATATAAAATACATAATTACCAGGGAGGTCCCAAGGCTCAGACTTGTTGAGATCAACATCAGTAATAGCTCTAGCAGTGAAGTTGAAATCAGAAACTTTATTATTTAGATAATAAGTAATGAGTTCTTCATCTGTTGGATGAAACCTGAACCCTGGAGGAAGATTTTCCTCCATTATATGACAATCTTGTTAAATTAATTTTCTAAAGCAAATTAAAAGTACGGATGTAAATAAGATGCCTATTATATATATGTTGTAAAGCTGCGTTAATTTCTATGCACAATTTTTAATAATTAATATTACAGCTATCGTATATTGACAAAGATAGTGTATATACCAGGATTTTCATTTGATTTTGTCTTTATTATAATGCCACTATATGAAGTGAGGTGGCTACTCACCTCTACCCCTCTAAAATGACATAATTAGTATTACTAAAAATGTGTTTAAATGAATATAACAATAATATATTTTGTGAAATTTCAGAAGTGGGGTTTGAGAAGGTAAACTGTATGCTGACAATGGCGGAATCAAAAATTTTATTGAGGAGGTTAAAAAAAATATTAAGAAAATATTTACCATTTATTATAGCAATAACATTTTTTCTTCACTTGATCACTTTTAATATATTTATAATACAATTTTAATACATATTACAGAGAAGTGAGAACAATTTATAAAACACATTTAATACAAGTTTTATTGATGGATAATACATTTTTCACACATTTTAATACAATGTGTAGATTTCTTACCAAACAAGCACAATATATTTTAAAATAGTTAGAATACATATATATTGCATACATAATTCACTTTTAATACATATTGTAGATTTATATTAGTATTGCTATGTATTGCTAAAAATGGTAATAAATACTAAAATCAGTAATTATTTATTAAAAGGTACCTATCCAAGTAATATAGTCCCTTACTTGAGTTGAGGGGGTTCAATATTAAATATGTAGACATAAAATATAAATTCAATCCTATATACACGCTATAATTTTTTGACTCAGGGGGTTCAGGTGAACCCCTGAACTCCATGTAGATCTCCCTTCTGTACGCATACTTTATCTCTACATCGTATATGTAGAAAAATTGTTTCTGATTGACCATCAACTCAAGTAATGCATCTCAAAGCAATTTGAAAAATGGAATACGAAAATGATTTTACATATTAATTAAGTAATTTTCAAATTATTTTAATGGAGAAGAGACTAAAATACGTTGAACTATGAAAATTGGTACAATATTGTCGTCCATCCACCTTATGAGTGTAGACCGTTAGAAATAAGAGTATTTTTTGCCCGAATGGTTAATAATGTCAAGGAATTTTTCACCCAAAAAGTAAATATAGGGTAATATTATACCAAATCTAATAGTTCAAAAGTATTTGAGGCACTTCTCCAACTATAATTTGTATCTGGGATAATCATACTTTAGGTCTATCTATATAAATTTTTATTTCACTCGTTATGATATTTGACTTCATATATTTAATCTTCAATAAATTAAAAAAATATGCTTTTAATTCTTTTATATAGAAAAATATATTATATTTAAATTACTTTTGAAATTATATTATCCACAAATATATATTGATCAACAAATCAACAATACATACTTAACATTGCACATTGTCAAAAAAATAGTCTAATTATTGATATATAACTCTGTAAATTTAGAATGACTCGCAATCAAGAGGATGAAAAAGTGCATCACTTCAACTAATTAAAGGGTCAATGTACTTAAGTCAAATATCATAATGGATAAAAATAAAATTTACTTATATTTGAGAAATCAAAATTAAAGTGTTTCTCTTTTTATTTTAATTTACGTGACATTTTTCTTCGTGAGTATAAAAAAATGACTTCTTTGTATATTTGAAAATGGATAAAAGTTTCCCTTAATTTATTGGAGTTGGAACAAAAATACTTACTGTCCATCTATTTAGCCAAAAATATCCCCAACATTTTCATTTTGGCCCAAAAGTGCCTTGAAAGCTAACACACAATCTAAATAAAACGAACAAAGGATCAGAACTTCCCATGATCTATTATTGGATTTGGTTGAAAATGCCATTGTGAACACATATCAAATTAAATGACCCTTAACTTGCTAAAATAAGTATTTTAAAAGAAAACACTTTTTGACTTGTCAAAAACTTGGCCAAAAAGAATAGTAATATTAGACATATTTATAATGTACCCCACTATTTTTAAATCTTATGATTTTAAATATGCATATGCAATGTTAGAGTTAAGAGTGTTACTCGCTCAACTATCTCAATTAGAGTTATATATATTCAAAATTTCAAATATCTGAATGATAAACGTTAACATGTCTGAAAATCTCTAATTGCGGCTATTGAGCCACAAAAAGTAGCATATGTGCATGTATCAATTTCTTGGTATTTTAAACCTATAATAATTAATAGATTTTAGCAACAAAATATCATTAGAGGCATGTTAAAATTTTCAAGAAATCAACATTGGCTAGTTATATTAGTGTGCAAATGTGGGATTTTTTTTAGTTTAAGTATGGTTGAGTTATAGAATTGAAAGTAGAGTATGCAAAATGTTAGTATTGTTTTTCTTATTTTTGTTGTTGTAGATATAGTTGTAGTGTTCTTAATTATATGCTAACAACATGCATTTGTTAGTAAAAGTATTTATTTATTTTTTAAAAAAAATATATATATACTTACTTAATGAGTTTTATATTTAGTAATAATTTAGCTTTAAACTTCCAATTTTACATTTACTAATTTATAGCTATACATTTTATTTATAACTTATTTTATAACAAACTTAAAATATTTGTAAATTTTTTGTTTGATCAAATATCTAATTTACAAGTAATTGAGATATTGTTTAAGTTGCATAGCCAACAACCTCACCAAATTTTACCCACTTTGCTCCAATGTGAACCCAAAATCCTTTTCGTCATCCTCAGTGTTTTATTCACACTTGTTTTTTCCCTTCTCCTTTTACCCCCAATTTATTCACACCAAGCTGCTACACCATATCAAATTAATTTATGTTACCGTACGTAGTTAATTGATGACACTCTCCCCGTTTTAATTTATTTATTTAATGAAATATAAAAAAGTAAGATTTTTTTTAAAAAATCTTGTGGTTTTAAACGGAAGATATGTAGAATGTATCCTATCACATGTTGTTTAATTTGTATTCTTAAACACATCATGTGAGAAGCTAAAATAAAAGATTTTTCAAAAAAAGGAAAAAGACAATCATTTTAAAACCGATTAAAAATAGGGATAAGTGTCAAAAACACACCTAAACTATCCTTTAAACTATTGAGAGTGTGAGTTTCATACCTACATTATCACTTATTAGTTTGAGAAACACACCTCTATCTTTTATAATACTCTCATCATAGTGTGTGTAATACACTCTCTCTTTTATTCAAAAAAATTGTCACATCATACTCCACATGGACAAAACATTTCACCTTGACAAAAATTTAATAAATATTAGTATTAATTAAAATTAAGATTAAAAAATTATTATCCATATAAAATAAAATGTAAAACATTTTTCTCACCCCACTGAGGTAAAATGGATAAAAGTTTCCCTTAAATATCAATTTTTTAGGGTATGAATGGGTGTTTTTTTTTGGGAGGGGGGAGGGGAAGTATGGTAGATAGTTTAGGTATAAAATTCACACTCTCAATAGTTTAGGTATGAAACTAAAAAAATGAATAGTTTAGGTGTGTTTTTGACACTTATCTCTTAAAAATAAAAGTTTGACGAACAAAATTGAAATAGATGAAATATACATACATACCCAAGTATAGCCAGGTTTTTTTCCAAAACCAAATCAAGTTAAATCAAAATCATTAGTCAGATTTTTTTATTCAACTCAATTAGCGGTTTGGTTTGATTTTCGGTTCGATTTTATACACCCCTACGCATAATCATCACACCCTATGTATGGTTGATTCACGTATGGCATTTAATATCTTAACTTGATCAAGCGTATTTAATTTCTTAAATTTTTATTGTGATTCTAGCATTGTTTAATTTATCGAAAAAATCATTATTTTGATTTAACAATAAAATTTGAATAAATAGGTTAAAGGTAGTAGGTTAAGATCGATCAAGTTCGTTTCCTCTAGGCTAGAACACCAAGGGGATTTCTTAATACAAGAGTTTAATCTACTAGAATGGAAAGCAAGATTCGAATAAGGCAACAATCATTATTCTATGTTCTAAGGGAAGAAGATCAAAAAATTAATATGTTTTTTCTTGGGGTTTTCTCCGATGCCTCCTATTCTCTCAAGAGACTCATTTTATAGGTCATAAAAGTTGAATCGTCACCTTTATATGAAATATTGATTACACATTGTTGGGTATAACAAGAGTTAATGAGAAATGGAGGGAAGATGAAAAGAGGAATTGAAAAAGATTCCCTTATGCTTTAAGAAAAGGCATTTCTCCCTCATTGGTGGTGGAAAGAAAAATTGAAGTGTTTAAATAGAGAAACTCTTCTACTGGTTGTTAAAAGGATTGGAAGGAGGGACCCCCCTCGCGCCGTCGTTCGGCTCGGCTTCATGATCGATCGAGAGATTATTTTTGGACAAAGTTTGTTTTAATTATTTATTTAATTAATTAAATTAAATTGAATGGCCAAAACGTTTCAATTATTTAGTTAATTAACCGAAACGTTTCGACCTGACTCGGATCCGCGCAACCCATTTTATTTAAAACACTTTCCCTTTTTATTTGAATTTTCTGCCATTGGAGATGACTGTTCTGAAAGGTTGCAACTTTCAGGAACAACCAGGACCGTTTGAAAGGTTGCAAACTTTCATAAATGATCGTGTGGTTTCTGAAAGGTTGCAACCTTTCGGAACCAGTTCCTCTTGTCTATAAATATTTAACCTTGATTCCTCAGATTACTACTTACGAAAATTTTGAATTGTTCTTCTTCTTCTTCCGCACAAAACTTAATCGTGTACTTTACTGCCGTTGAGTGGCTCGCTGACACCAGAGTTTTAGGTATCAATACACTAGTGATTGAGATCATTCTATCCTGGGAGGACATATTCCAAATCAAACCTCAGATACTAGAGGGGAATAATTTTCTTAGTGAGACACTGTGCATTCAGTGGGCTTGATCTTCTTTCCATTTTGTTCTTCAGATTCTGGTACGGTTTTACAGATTTTAGTTTATTAATTAATTTTTCTTCTTCACTGGTTCATCGAAACTTTGGTAACTTCGTGTTTCTACAAAGTTTCTGGTAATCAGTAGTACTGTTTAAACACAGATTGACTTACAATCTTAAGGAAATTATTTATTTTATTTTAATATGTGTTTCTGGTGGAGACAAAAACCTTCGTGGTTTTATACTCATATTAAGTTTGCAATTTAAGTTATTGCTTACTGAGTCATTTGTATAAATTTATGTTTATTACAGATTCTGAAATGGCAAATGATAATGTTACGGTGGCTGTTGCTGCACCAACCCGAACTGTTGTACCACCAGCAGAGAAATCAGGAAAATTCTCTGGTATGAATTTCAAAGTATGGCAGCAACGGATATTTTTCTGGCTTACTACTCTTGGTTTGCATAAATTTACCAATGAAGAAACTTCAGTGCCTGCTGCTGATATGTCAGACAGAGAAAGGTTCATGATTATTGAAGCATGGACACAGGCAGGCTTCCTATGTAAGGGCTACATTCTGAGTGCTTTAGAGGATGGCTTATATATTGTCTATAGTGCAATGACAACTTCGAAAGAATTGTGGAATGCACTTGAGAAGAAATATAAGACAGAAGATGCGTGCTTGAAAAAGTTTGTGGTCGCAAAGCTTTTAGACTATAAAATGTCAGATAGTAAAATTGTTGGATCACAAGTGCAGGAACTTCAACTTATTTTCCTTGATCTGATTGCTGAGGATATGGTAGTAAATGTAGCTTTTCAGGTGGCTGCAATGATCGAGAAGTTACCTCCTTCGTGTAACGACTTCAAGAATTATTTAAAGCACAAACGTAAGTAAATGAAACTTGAAGATCTTGTGATTCGACTCAAGATCGAGGAAGATAAAAAGACCGCCGAAAAGAAATCTCGTGGGAATTCGACAATAATGGGAGTTAATATTGTTGAAGAAGCTTCTACCAAAGGCAAGACGAGAAAGAAGTCCAACGGACAGAAGTCAGAACAGGTTAAGAAGAAAATCAAGGGTAACTATTACAACTGTGGTAAGGCTGGTCACAAGTTTTTTTATTGTCGTGCTCCAAGAAAGGACAACGACAAAGGCAAAAGTCAAGCAAACATCGTGGAAGAGATGTAAGATACAGATGACCTCTGTGCAATAATCTCGGAGTGCAACTTAGTTGGAAATCCCAAGGAGTGGTTTCTAGACTCAGGTGCCACTCGACATATTTGTTCTACAAAAGAAACCTTTGCAACGTATACTCCTGTTGAGTTCGATGGAGATTTATTCATGGGAACACCACAACAACAAGGATTACATGAACTGGAAAAGTAATGTTGAAAATGACATCCGGCAAGGTGTTGACTTTGAACAATGTTCTGCACGTTCCTACTATTACGAAGAATTTAGTTTCTGTTGCACTGCTCGTTAAGAACGGGTTTAAGTGTGTCCTAGTTCGTGAAAAAGCTGTAATAAGTAAGAATGAGATGTTCTTAGGAAAGCGAGACATCAAAGTTTGACGCATACATTCTTTTCTAGCCAGAGATAGAGGAAAATAGAAAGATATGGACTTTCTTCATATTGTAAAGGGGAGCAAAGCCCATTTTTTGCTCCCTCTATTGATAGAAAAAGGGCACTCCTGCCGTCGTTTCAGTAACTCACTGAAGGCCTCTTCAAACTGAATGTAATGGTTGTTGACAATATTAATAAGAATTCTGCTTATGTTTACTTATTGGAGTCAAATGATTTATGGCATGCCCGTTTGGGACATGCAAATTACAAAACCTTGTAAAAGTTAATTACTTTAGAAGTATTTCCTGATTTCAAATGTGATAAATCGAAATGTGAAATCTGTGTGGAATGCAAGTTTGTTAAACATCCTTATACTGTTGACAGGAATTCTAAACCTTTAGGCTTAATTCACACAGATATATGCAATATGAAGTCAATACCATCTCGCGGTGGGAAAAAGTATTTTATAACTTTTATTGACGATTGCACTCGATTTTGTTATGTATATTTGATTAATAGTAAGGATGAAGCAATTGATGCATTTAAGCAATACAAAAATCAAGTGGAAAATCAATTGAATCTAAAGATAAAAATGATTCAGAGTGATAGGGGTGGAGAATACGAATCTCCTTTTACAGAGATATATTTGGAATATGTTATTATTCATCAAACTACTGCACCTTATACTCCACAGTCAAATGATTTGGCGGAACAGAAAAACAGAACATTAAAGGAAATGATGAATGACTTGATAATCAATTCTGGTTCACTGCAAAACTTGTGGGGGGGGGGGGGGAAGCCATCTTTACGGCTAACAAGATACTCAATAGGGTACCCCGTAGCAAAACGCAATCGATTCCATATGAGTTATGGAAAGGAAG
>JAJOOR010033601.1:0-19087 GCA_036250505.1 Solanum acaule | reverse complement strand
GAGTAACAATCCTTTCACTTTAGAGACACTTAGCAAGTGAGTAAACCTTTCACTTTACATTACACTACAATCATGAGAACTACCTTTCAATCATATAGCAATCATACCATAATATGCATACATACTTCATAGCTAATTCAAGTGTAGAGGGTTAAGGATGAGGAAACTAGGTCATCAACACCACAATAACACATTAGGTATAACATCATTACAATCTAAGTAATTCACCTTCCATACTAGAGTTCACAGAAGAACCAACCTTCATACCTTCTTGCCCTTTGTGGGACATCCATACCTCAATTACCAAACAATTCATAACCAATACATAATACAAGGTAATTCATGAAGTTATAACTTAATCAACATCAATATAAGCAATTGACATAATCCCTTCATAGCCTTCAAGGCTTCATTCAAAGACTCAACCCTAATTTCATAGAAATTATACATAACCTAGGGTAGAATCATCATACAAACATGAATTACATAACATCACATTCAATTCATAGCCTTCAATCAATATCCAACACAAACTAGGGTTAGAGTTAGGAAAAGAAGGAGAAACATGGGTCTCATGGGGAATTCTTCAAGAAGGGATTACTCCCCAACTAGTGAACATTCATAATAGTCTAAAGAAGTACTTAGTGTGGGTAGTAGTATGGGATGCTACCTACACATGGCACAAGTATGACTTCAGGCTAGTTGTGAAGGGTTCCCTTATGTAGTATAACTTAGCTTAGGTTTCTGCCATAGTTGCCTTCCAAGACATGATTGACTAAGGTGTTATTTCCTTTGTCCTTATGAAGTAAGCTATTAAGTACGACCATAAGAGGGAGAATATGACTAAGATGACTTCAAGGCCATGCTTAGTGTGAAGGGTAGTATGGGATGCCTTTTATACATTGCACAAGTGTGTCTTGGGGTTACTTGGAAGTATGGTACCCTAATGGTAGAAAGACTTATGACTTAGCCATGCACTTAGACTATTAGGGTATAGATGACCAGGGGTCTATTTATGCTTATGTGGTTATGACTTATCTCCTATGCTCATTAAATATGTCTCATGTTGAGTTATGTTTATATAAAGCTTATGTTGGAGACCATGCTATTACTATGATGATTATATTATGTTATTATCTCTTATGCTTATGTCTTATGTTGACTAATCATTTGAGATGCTCTTATGATGTTGTGCTAGCTTTCATACTTGGTAACTTTTGTACTAACGCATATTGCCTACATTCTAACCAAATGTAAGGTTGGAGGCTTGACTTGCTTTGGAGGCTAGAGTTGCAAGGATTTAGTAGAATTGAAGAATTGGTGAGTCCTCATAGGTTCGAGGACGAATGTTTATTTCTATGTCATTTCTCTATGTTTAGACTTTGTATGGGCTGCGTCCCAATGACTTTTATTCAAGAGTTTTAATAGATGGTTTGAGACATGGTAATAGAAAGACTTCCACTTGATTTTGATATAAAATGAATTTGATTGTAAAAGTTTTAAATTTCTCGTATTTTCTACTATCTTATGTTATGATTATGCTAAGGGCTTGTATGAGACCCCTTCGGGGTCAAGTACGCCGTGTTACGTCTAGGGGGTGCTCTCGAGGCGTGACAGATTTGTATATGTATCATAGATACATGTGAATCTACTTTAATAGACTGTATCTAGAACAAATTAACCTAAATTTGAGTCCACATATTCTGAGAAACATGTATCTGGGTACGAAAATTCATAAGATTACAACATAACATGTATTTAAATAATTAGATTATAAACTAGTGAGATTATAGTAAATTACTCTTGAATAAAAGTTTTGTCCCATGGGCCGACCACAGCCCAGCCTTGATCAAGCCTCAAGGGTCAAGGGCTTATATGGGTCGGGCTTATAAGGCCTAGTTTTATATGGGCTTGAAAAATCCTATCCCAACTCTACCCCTATAACGGGTAGGGTTGGGTCGGCCCCATGGGCTAAAGCCCATTTTGACTGCTCTAGTTAGACACCCTATCTTTGTTGAACATAGATGGAGCATTGGAGTAACCTTGACAAAAAATTATTTGTCGAAACATGGAACGACCATGTCCATCGGACCTTGAATGTAATAAGTTACCATTACTGGTTTTGGCCCTCTTTTCCTCCCTAGATCTTTCTTAAGTTTAATCTCTTCGATTTGTTGAGAATGAACAATTAAATGAGAAATGCCCATGTTATTGATAAGCATGGCGGCACGACATTCTTTATCTATAATTTCGGACACGCCCAACACAAACTTACTCATTCTTGCCATAGGATCAGCAACCATAGTAGGAGCATACCGAGACAATTGTGTGAACTTCAATGCATAATATTTCACACTCATTCTTCCTTGATGAAGGTTGTTGAATTAAAGGACCTTTTTCTTCCTCATCTCAAGGGGGAATAATCTTTGAAGGAAAGCGACTTTGAACTTTTGCCAATCAACAGGACCTGTATCTTCCACCCTCTCTTCTTTCCATTGGTTGAACCATATTTGAGCAACACCCTTGACTATATAAGTGGCTAGTTCTGCCTTTTCCACCGGCGTTACTCCCATGATGATCAACACATTGTAAACCTCATCCATGAAATCTTGAAGGTCTTCCTCATCTTTTGAACCATGAAACTCCGGAGGATTCATTCTAGTAAAATCTCGCACTCTAGATGCCGCCATACCCACATTTTGGTTCAGGGGGACAATAACCTCCTTATTGGTTTGAGTCATCATGGCTTAAGCCAACACTTGAAAAGTTGCCTTAAACTGTACATTTGTCACTTGCTTGGCCAAAGGGTCAACCGAAACTTAAGGAGCTTCTCATTCCACATTCTCTCCCACGTTCCTTCTAGTATATGCCCTTCGTGTGGCCATATATTGAAAAGCATCAAATAAGGATTATGATATAGACATTATAGAGTTAAACTATGTCGCACAACTTTAGAGTAATGAAAGAAATGGAGTTTCCTAAGCATCTTATAGACTCTCAATCATAAATGTAGCGCACACACTTATGAAGACGACTCTATTCGACGTGGCTTATGAGACTTCCTAGGACCTTTAAAAAGATTGTGCTCTAATTACCAAGTTTGTCACTACCCAATGTATACCTTAGGTATAACATGGCGTATTGGACCCCGAGAGGACCCACAAGCCACTTATCATTCATAGACAAGATAGTAAAAATTTAGAGATTTAAAAGATATGTCAAAGCATAGAGTTTAATAAAAAAAAGAAGTGAAAGTCTAACAATGTCTCAAAGCCATCTAGTACATAAGAATGCTCGGGGACGTAACCAGTACATCAAGTTCAAAACTGAAATATAAAGACACAAAGAAATAACGGCTTGGTCCTCGGATCATAAGGGCTCACAAATCTTCAAACTTCTACTAAAATATCACTAGCCACATAAATGCGGATCTGGAACGTCGGACCCTACATTAGGGAAAATGTAGGCAAGAGTATGTGTTAGTACAAAAATTTACCAAGTATGATATCAATGCATTTAGTATAAAAATCATGATAAATGGGCATTTTCGTATCATCCAATGACCAAGCTAAACCATGATGTAAAAGAGTTAAGAAACATTAGTAATAAAATATGGTTAATGCAAACCAACATCTTTAAAACATTCATACGATACTTCTTGAAAATAACCTTAGTTTATTGTTGTGGGAAAATTACCTTTAACTGATATGTAATACCATGTGAGTTATTAAGATAGAATCCAGTGTCTCCAACTGAATAGTCATTATTTCCTTACTTGTCATTATATTCCATGGAAGGGCATGACATAATGCCAATCCAAGCTAAGTCATACATCATCCATGCAAAGGTACAATTACTAAACCAATCCAATAAAGGTTTTATTAGAATAAATCCTTAAATCCTTACTCAAGGTTTAGTTGAGAAAACCTTTCAACCCTAAGAATCCTTTATGTGAAAAAGTTCATTCACAATCTACTTTCATGTGTATATGAGATATCCTTTCAAAACACAACAAAAACAACATTTATATTTCACTCTCAAAGCATCCTTAAAACATTTACATCAATTTCCTAAGAACATGCATATTTCAGTAATTTTCCTTTTGTAGTTCAAAAACCCACTTTCAATCATCATAATCTAGAAATCATGGGTTAAGCATGGGTTCTTGGGGATTTATCTTTAAAACATGGTCTTATCTCAATTCATGCATAAAATTTCATACATCAATTAAATAAATCAACACTGAAAGGAACCCATGACATGTAAGAAAACCCTAATTTAATTAGGAATTTCTAACTTCAAAATTGAGGAATTTTGGAACTCTATGGAGTAGAGGGCTCCATACATGAAGACTATCATAATTTAATGCCAAAAGCTTGGAAGCAATGGAGGATTAGGAGGCTTTATCTTGAAACCCTAGCTTTCTTCTTCAACTTCTAGAGAGAGAAATATTTGGGGAGGGTGAACTTGTTCTTCTTTTAGGAATTGACAGAATGAATTGTTTTGGGTGATTTTGGGGGTAAGAACCTCTATATAGGGCTTTGGGTTAACGGATAAATGACATAGTATTGAAATAAAATAATTAGGAAAAGGCCTTGAGGTAAAACTGACGGAACTCACTTTATGATGGCCTTCACGGATCTTCAAAGACTCCACGAGTTGTTATGGCCGTCGTGGTCCTTGAATAGTGGCTACGGGAAGGACCCCTTGCTTGTGGGTTACTTTGAGGACGACCACCACAGCTTATAATCCTCACCATGGGTCGTCAAGGCCTCTATGGAAGGGATGGTTACCATGGCAGTCACTACTAAGCCTTCACGAGATTCTTAAAGAGCCGTCAAGAACTCCGTCGGAGGGACTCTTGAGAGGCAGCTCTGGGGAGACTCACCACGAGCCCATTAATAGACTATGGTCCCCTTCACTACCCGTAAAGGGCTTTGTGGAGGGTTCCATTGCCAAGTTCTAGCTTGTGAGTTGCCCCACTTAACTCCCTTTCTTGGCGTTCTCGTATCCGGGGTGTTACACTTCTCAAAATTACTCTTGCAATGCCCAATACATGGTATCTCGGACCATTAACGGTTGCAATACTTCTATTTGTAGCCTTGACTCAATCAAGAAATGTGTGGTTGATCAACTTGCCAAAGGTCAGGTGATGCGTCAACCATATAAGGTAGCATCATTGTTGCTTGATGACATGACCAAACTAAAGAGAAAATGGCATACTAGAGACGACAAAGTGTCTTCTCTACAACTAATCATAAATAAGGAACAAATCGAGAAAGAGCGTTTGCGAGATGAGAACATGTCCAAAATGATGACTCAACTCTATTTATTTTCCAATTATGTCATGGGAGGTTTTTTGAAATCGATTAATGTAGTTGGAAGAAGTAGTGGGAAGTGCATGGAGGATGCAAAATTTGAGGCAATGTACAATGAGGAGGTAGGATACTTGGGAAATGATGAATCCGAGATTTGGACTCATTTAGGGCTTTGCTTGTATAGAATTAGTGTCCTCAAATACTCAATTTATGCCAATAAGTAATGTAAAATCCTTGATTTTCAGATATATGGATTGAGGAACAAAGCTAGGATAGAAATGGGCAACAAGGACAACATAAGCTGAAAAAGAAAAAAGGAAAAACAAGCTTGATGATCGCCGAGATAACTCGGCGAATCGCCGACTTTCTCCCCTATCAGCTAAATTTATAAAACTCTGAGACTAGATCAAGCATCTTTTCTAAGTTACTACTAAAGATATTGGGATACTTTTGTTAAATTGACATTTCTAAACCTGCCAGGAGGATTTTTGTCAAGAACAAGGTTAAGAGACATGAACTGTAAAAGTATGCACATTTATGGATAGAGAAGAGGCGGTCATGGAAAAAAAATCTCACAAGAACTTCATTAATTAAACATTTTCCAAAAGTTGTAAGTTGAAATAAAATAGTGGGAACATGTAATGAAGACAAGTATTGTCATCTCCCTTATCTTCACGTGAAATCCTTGATGTCAATATCATACTTCTTCTTATTCATTTCGTAACACATATGCACTCATATATTTAGTAGGTCCATGAAAAAATAAATATATCTTTTTCCATGTATCACAATTAATGGACAATTATTTTGAATAAATTCTACTTCATGTATAACAATAATAATAATAATCTCTTGACATAACTAATCTTACTGTCTTTGTTATAATATTAATAATTTCTAGAACTCTAATTAAAATAAATACATATGCAAATATATCATAACTACAGATTTTATATTTTTCATAAATATTTAAGACATTTTAGCAAGAAATTTAAAAAATATTTTTATCAATTTAAAAATCAATATTTCCGAAGACTAGCAATGTTACAATAAACTTCACAAATTGAAGCTCCTTAAAATGAAACAAAGGATAGTCGTAAACACCCGAAGTGTTACAATAGTTCTGTTATATATAGTCCTTTCTGTACATATTCCTCTATCTTGAAATATGCTAGCACACAATTTAGCCAAACATGTTGTGACATAAGGTTTTCTCATTATTACAAAAGGTTATTTGGGTTTTTGTAATTTATATTATTGTTGTTATAAATCCATTAAACTAAGTGGATTGTCCATTGAGTTTATCCATAAACTTATATTTATAATCTATGTGTATTCCCTAGGTTCTATGAACCTTTTTGGATAAGAATGTATCTATTTATTATGAAACTTAATATGGTGACTATTGGAGTGATTTCTCAACTTATAAATAAGATTGTTCATTTACCATTGTAAGATACACAAAGAGACTTGAAGACATTTGAATAAGAGGATCTCTACATTCTACTCCTCATATATCTTGTCTATATTTCTTGTAGTATATTTCTTATATTTTACAACACGTTATCAGCACGAGACTCTAGCCAATTGAGATTGAGTTTTAGTTTTTCTTTAGCTCATGTTCTGGTTGATCTCGTTATAAGAATTAAGAAGGAAAAATGATAACTACTACAATCAAGGTATTATATGCATAAAATCATGTATGCATTTTCTAGAATTATTTCTTGATTTAGAATACAATAGTGTTCGAGCACTAACATTAGCTAGGAACAAAAAACATATACAACTACTGGTTGACTATGACATGCTCTACAAAATTTCTTAAATGTAAGAAGGTATAAAGTTTTAGTAGCATGAGTTTGAATATTATTTTAATTATTTTGAAAGACTCAAAGGGTGAGTACTATTGTACTTTGGTCTATTATATTGTTAATTAAGGGTAAGACGGTGGATTTAAGTCCAATCGCACCAAAAAGGTAAGACATCATGTTAAAGTCTGGATGCACCATAATAAAAAATATTTGAGGGTAAGACGGTAGATTCATGTTTTATCGCACCAAGAGGGAAAGACATCAATTTGAGTTTTGATGCACCATGGTGATAAGACTTGGTTTGAGTCCCATAGAATTATGGCCTAACACACCTTATATTGGTAAAACATTGAGTTTAAGTCTCAATTCACCGTAGTGATGATATAATGATGACTAAGGCTTTGATGAAAAGTCATGAAATTCGTCCCACTAAATTTCTCCATTCCCTAAAGCAAATGTGGTAGCAATACATGATAAGTTTGAAATTCGCTCAATTGCTCCATTCTATCATATAAATGTGGTAGCAGTGAATAATAAGTCTGAAAAATGACAAGTGATTGAATGTATGAATAAGGGCGTAGATTGACAAAATTATTATAATCATCATTGTGGTAATTATAAAATGAAGAACATTATGGTTTCTCCAGTTAAGCCTTCAAAATGTGAATGTAATTTTTATCATCATAATGGTATTAAAGGTCATTGAACCCGTTGTTGTGCGACCTAATATTATAAAAATCCTACATCAAAAGAAAGGAAGATAAACTGATAGTACACTTGACTTTTCAAAGTGATGTTGAGGTGAGTCATGCAGAAATGATAAATTTTAAAGACATGACAATGTGCTTATAATGCAAATTTATGAAGCCCATATAAATGATTGTTTGCATCCCTACTCTATTCAAATAGGGCGAAACGTCGTGGTGACTCAAAAAATAAACAATTGATTCAATTTTAAAAGAATTTAAAGAATAAACGAATTTTAAAGGAGTCGCCACCTAATTTTAGGAAAAAACTAGAAAACCATTAAGTGATCTACGAAACCATTAGATTCTAAGTAAAGGGTTCAAGTTATTTCGAAGGGAAGGGGTTAGGCATCCTTCGAAATCCACAAATATGGGTCCCAATTGAATTCATTTATTTTAAATTGAGGAGGAGGATAAAATAATGTACAAGTATAATAAACATGCAATATACACAAGTAATATAATAAAACAATAATATAGGAATCGACCTAAATTTGCCTATCGTCAATAATATACAATAATGAATAAGAGTATAATTCGAACCTAATTTGAATAGCTTCAATGGGAAGCACCTACGGGTACCTGTGAAGACACTTAGTAAAAGTGTTAGTAATAAATTAACATGAATAAAAATAAATGAATCAAAGAATAACTTAAAAATAAAAACCCGTCTTATTAACATGGAACACCTTGGAAATCGACGGTAATTTCTTCATCGGCCAATTTTGACATATAAAAAATATAAACATTAACTAAATTTCCGTCTTTAAAAATAGGAAGGCCTCCAAAATCGATGGAGAGATTTTCTCATTGGCCAATTAAATATTTTTCTAACATGAAATCATATGAAACTAACTAAAGGACAATATATGACTATCAAATTATAACAACATAACAAAACAATAATAATTAAAAATGATAACATAGCAACACGATTTTCTGCAAAGTCATATGTGAACAGTGTGCAATAAATAACCTTAACAAATTTAATAAAACATAAATGGGTTCATCAATAAAAATACAAAACAATAACGACAACCAAAATAAAAATATACCACTCATGAATATTAATCAAGTATAAAATAAAATTAAAGGGTATCTAGATATTTACAATCATTGTAAATAAAACAAAGTGACCAATAATGACCATAAACTAAACAAAATAATGAAATAGGCAGCAATATAATTCACTTGAAACTTTAGAAAAGATTAAAAAAAAATGAAAATGCCGATCTCAACAAATTAATAGATGTCATATATATATATATATATAAATAAAAATAGAGCAGCAATCACTAACCAAACCAATCAAAATGAAACACAACAGAGAAGAGTAAAAAAAATAAATCAAACAAACAAACCCAATTAAAAAAAACTTTAGAGAAAAACAAATAAAGCTCAAAATACCAAAAAAAATTATTGTATTTGCTAGAAATAAACAGAATAACAGGCGACATGATATAAATGGAGAAAGACCAAACTTAGTCTGGAAAAAAAAACTCTTAAAATAGTTAAATCAATCACAAAAGATTAACAACAAAAACACAAATGCACAATCAGTAACTAAACATGAGGAAAAAAATAAATAAAGATTACCGGAGTTCGAATTCTCCTATCAGATCTGAAATGAGACGAAGGACCAACTTCACCGAAAATGGAGCTCATGGCTACCTCTCGCGAGCTCGCTGGGTCTGTGATTTTATGGAGTTTCTGGGGTTTCACCGGGTTTAAAGCTCGTTGGCTTCACAGGCGGTGGGCTGAAGCTCGGGCCTGCCGGCGCCCTGCAAAAATAGAAAATAAATTGTGAAGGGGAAGAGGAAGGGGACTGGCAGCGTTTGGAACGAAAAAGGGGAAAATGGGGGTCTGGTTAGTGTGATTCTTGCTGGAAAAGGGAGAAACTGAATGGGGTTTTTAGGTGGTGGCTTAGTGGCTGGCTGGGCGGTTTTTCGGTGAGGTTTTGGTTGGGAATGGAGGACGAAAAGAAATCGGGTCTGGTAGCGATTTGGAGATGGAGCTTCGTGGTTGAGTTGTTGTGTTGTTATTTGGTTGTTGTTGGTCGTTTTGGGTTGTTGAACGGCGGGGTAGTGGTGGTCAGAAGGTGGGTTGTGTGTGAGTGTGGTTTTGGGTTTGTTCTGTGATGGGCAACAATGGAGCCTGTTTGGGTGGCAGCAAAGGTAGGAAAAGGTTAGAGAAGAAGAGCAAAAACAGGTCTGTTTTGGGTGTTTCTCCGGTGGGTTTGAGGAGGTTGTTTTGGAGTGGGGATTTGGTGGTGGAAGAGAGGGGAGGCAGTGGGGAATAGGATAGAAAAATATCTTAGGGTTTCATCCCTCTTTGGAATTTTCACCTCCTCTATTTTTTAACCTAACCAAAACTTATATAGAAAATAATTGTTAAATGGGCTCAATTTTTGGGCTTGTAATTGTGGCCCAAAATTATCGATCAAGTAAAATATCTGTATTTTAATGAATTTTTAGATTATGCAAAATATCAATATCAACAAATGTAACAAATAAAATGAATTAAAATAAATATAATGAACGTAACTAATGACATGTAAAAATGCAATTTTAAAATTAATGATAAAAAACCCTAAATTTTGATAAATAAGGATAGTTATCGATAAACTCATTTAAAATTATAAAAAAATATTTTGAACCATTAGATAAATAAAACTTAAAAGTTTCGAATTTTAAAAATGTTAAGCCAAAATTAGGTTTCAACAACGATTAGTCCATTTCTTGAAGAGAATATGACGTGTGATAAGCATCGTGAATGCTCGACCCTTCTAAAAGAGAATGGGTCAAGATGTGATAAAATCATTATGGGTTGGATATATGTCACCACTCACCTCTATAGGACGTTTGAGAAAAATGACATATGTCACAACTAACCTCTACATGAGGTTTGAGAAAAATAAAGATCAGTTGGCATGACTGGTTGGCCATTCCGGTCCAATAAGATGCAAAAGTAGCTGAGAATTCATGTAGCTTATATGATGAAGAAATCAAAGATTCTTCAAGAATTCTCCTGTGTTGTTTGTTCTCATTATAAAATTTTCATTGTATCATTATACCAGCTAAGGTTGGGATTGTATTCCTTGAGATTTTGGAACATATAAAAAGGGGAATATGGACCCATTCACCTGTCGTGTGGACCGCTTGCAACTATATGATAGTTGCATCTATGGGATGATCACATGTGTTATTTTGTCAACTAACAAATTGGTTTTTCTAAGGTTGTTTGCTCAAATTATTAATTAAGAGCACAGTTCGAAACTATGAAATTATATTGATAGTGTTGATTGGTTAAGCAGAAATTGTATGAGATGAATTTGTTTAACATGTCACAACACATGTATGCATCAAGCCAATAAGGTTTCCCCATCATAATTGGTTTTGTAACACCCCGGAAATTAGTAGGCTAAACTAGAGCTAAACGTGAGGGTTAGCGTCAAGGACGAGGGGCTATGGCCAAGAGAGTGGGCTAGTGCAGCCTACCTTGGAGTAGGCACTGCCCCACCTACCACACCCACCACCACGGTTTATGGTCAAGACCACGGCCCTTAGTGAGGCTCGTGGAGGGCTAGGCAGTAAGCAGTAACCTCCCCAAATCTGCCAAAAATGAGCCTCCTCTTCAGAAGCCACTTCACGGATCGTGGTGAAGACCAAGGCTCGTGGAGGGGAGTTAATGGTGTGAGGGCTTAGCCACTGCCTCAAGGCCCACAAGAGGGACACGGCTCGTGGAGGAGAGTTAATGGTATGAGGGTTGAGGAAGATGGCTTAGCCACTGCCTCAAGGCCCACAAGAGGGACCACGGCTCGTGGAACCCCTCGTGAAGGTGACTTTGGCTTGTGGGCTAAAGGCACTTGTTGCTAAGCCACTGCCTCAAGGTCCACGAAGGGGACCACGGCTCGTGGGATCCCATATGGTACCTGGGAAGCTTACTTAAAATGAAGGGTGTTTTGGGTAATTCTGGTTTTAGTCCAGCTTAAGTGAGGTCGTTTTGCCTTAACTTAGGGTCACTATACAAGGCATTTTTACTCAAAAACCAACCCATTCACCTCATTATTTCCAAAACCCAAATCAATTCCTAAAACCTCTCCTCTCAAATATTTCTCTCTCTAGAAGTTAGAAGAAGAAGGAAGTTCATCTAAGTTCAAGTTCAAGGTTCAACTCTTCCATTGAAGATTAGCATTGGGCTTTGTGATCAAGGTATGGTAGTCTTTCATCCATGGAGTCCCTTAAAATCTCAATTTCAAAGATAGAAAACCCCAAAAGTTAGGGTGTGATTCCAAAGTCATGGGTTCCTTTCAAAATCAATTCTAATGATTGAATTATGTTATATTAAGTATGAATTGATGACTTCCTAAGTTTTTTATGATGAATCCCCAATAACCCATGAAATCCCCATATTACTCAATTGTAATTTATGATGTGGGTCTTTGTTGATGAAAGAAGAATGTTATGAAATTCATGTAGTGATTGGGTTACTTGAATTATGATGATATATATGTCTAATGTATTGAATTTTAGATGATTTTATTTGATATGAGCTTTGAACCTTGAAAGGGTAAAGTATGAGAATGATGCATGTTTTTATGAAATCTATGTATATGTTTTAAGAACACTTTGAGAGTGAAGTGTCTATGATTATGACGTAGTTGTTGTGTTGTTGAAAGGATATTCTCATATACACACTTATGCATGAATATGATATGGTGTGAAAGATTTTCTCACAATATGAAGGTTCTAAGGTTAAAAGGCTTTTTCACCTATTGAACCTATATGTAGACATGGACGGTGAAAGGTTATTCTCAAGCATGATCTAACAGTTATCTTATGAATTAAGCATGGATTGAGAGTCAAGACATTTTTTCATGAATGTGAATTAAGTCAAGACTTAATATGTACTCTGTGGGAATTAATGCTAAGCACCGAGTGGATACTGAATATGAGATGGAAACTTTTACACTAGTTGAATCCGAATTCCCAATGAGATCCTTCTACACTAGTTGAGTCCGGCTTCCTAAAGTATGTCTCATGAGATGGAGACCTTTTACGTAAGTTGAGTCCGGGTTTCTAGTAACAATCTCCTTATCCCATAAACTATGTGCCCCCATAGGTTATTTAGTTAGTGGATCCACCTAAGCTAAAAGTATGGTTCTACCTTAGGCAAATAGAACAACCTTTTTCGGTGTGGGTAACACCGGGGGACCATCTATAGCTCACATGGTCTCATGTCGGTTAAGGCTTATTCAAACAACAACAAGAACAAGAATATGAATTATGAACTATGGTTACTCAAGAAGCTTTTATATGAGTTTTCAAGGTTTTAAAGATGATGATGACTATGTTGAGTATGTTTATGACTTATGCTTTTCCACTCTCTTTATGATGATGTTTAAAATTGGTAAATTGTATGCTTTCAAATGAAATTTCCCTTTCTGCATGTTTTCAATGTTTTTATAAATGACCATCATACTTAGTGCATTTTTGTACTAACGCCTACTTTTCCTACATTTTCCCCCAAGTGTAGGGTTCGGTTCTCGAGGTGATCATTCTAGTGGCTATAACTTAGACTTGAGTATCTTCAGAGCTTGTTGGTAAGTCCTCATGGTTCGAGATGGCCCTTTTTTTCTATGTTGTAGTTCCCTTCATGTATGTCCTTTTTTTTCGGACATGTTATATGGGCTAGGACCTATTTCATTCAAACATTGTAATAGATGGTTATGATGAGACTTAATGTCTAGACTTTCGCTTTCATTTATAAAAATTTTGGACTTGAAATGTGTTTTTACTCTTATTGTTCTATTTCTTAGGTTATGAGGACTAAGTGGCTTGTATGGAGTCCTTCCGGGTTCTATACGTCATGTTACGTCTAGGGGATACCCCTGGGTCATGACAAACTTGGTAATAAGAGCACAAGGTTTAGAATGATCCTAGGATGATGTCTCATAAGCCACGTTTAGTAGAGTCTTATTCATAAGTGTGAAGTGCGCCACATTTATGGGGGGGTACAAGATGATTAGGAAACTTCACTTCTTCATTACTTTAAGTCGTGCCATAGAGTTTAACTCTATAAGATCTCTCTCCTAATCCTTTCCCTATGTTCTTCAGGATATGAATACTAGAAGGGCTAGTGCTAGAAGGATGGAGGGTCACAATATGGAATAAGGAGCTCCTCCTCAAGCTCATCAAGCTCCGGTTGATCCTTTGGTTGAGAATGTTACTCATGCGGAGTTTGGGTCGACTCTTCAAGTATTGGCTCAAACCATGACGGCTCAAGCCAATAGAGAGGTTGTAGCTCCGGTGAATCCTAATGCGAATTTGGTGGCTTCAAGAGTGAGGGATTTTGCAAGATTGAACCCCCAGAATTTCATGGCTCTAAAGGTTGATCGACGAGGTCTATGAGGAACTTGCTATTATGGGGGTGACTCCGGAAGAGAAGGTGGATTTAGATCCTTACTAATTGAAAGATGTTACTTAAGTGTGGTATGATCAATGGAAGTGAGAGAGACCGGTAGGAGAGGGTCCCGTAGAGTGGGAATTGTTTAAATCAGCATTTCTTGATAGGTTCTTTCCCCTAGGGTTGAGGGAATCAAAGGTGCAAGAGTTCATTAACCTTCGCCAAGGAAGTATGAGTGTGAAGGAGTATGCTCTAAAGTTCACTCAATTGTCCAAGTATGCTCCAACTATGGCGGTGGATTCGAGGGCTAAGATGAGTAGGTTTTTGTCGGGCGTGTCCGACATTGTAGAACAAAATGTTGTATGGCAATGCTCCACCATGATATGTACATCTCACATCTCATAGTGTATGCCCAACAAATTGAGGAATCGAAACTCAAGAAAAAGAATAGGGAGGTAAAAAGAGCTAGGACCGGTGATGGGAACTTCTCCAATACTAGGTCCGATGGACAAGGTCGGCCAAGGTTTAGACAAAGGTTTTCCAACCAAGGTTCATCTAGCGCTCCTCCAAGGTTAAACAGGTATAGGGTGTCCAACCCTAAACCTCAAGAAGGTAATGGTAGTGGCTCTTATGTGACTAGACCTAATTGTGCAAAGTGTGGAAGGAAGAATGATGGTAAGTGGCTAGTTGGCATGGATGGTTGCTTTGGTTGTGGAAAGAGTGGTCACAAGATGAGAGATTGTTCGATGCTTAAGGTTCAAGGAAGAGAGGGAAAGCAAGATCCTCCTAGCAGTTCAAACTCCAATGCTCCCAAGCAAAACCTCTTCTATGCTCTCCAAACCCGAGATGACCAAGAAAGTTCCTCGAATGTAGTGACCAGTATGTTAAAAGTCTTTCTTATTAATGTGTATGCCTTGTTGAATCCCGGTGCTACTTTATTTTTTGTGATACCCTATGTGGTGATGAGGTTTGATGTTTCTCCGGAAGTGTTATTAGAACTTTTTTCTGTCTCTACTCCATTTGGTGATTCTGTGGTGGCTAAGAGAGTTTATAGAAGATGTCTCGTTTCCTTATCCCATAGAGTTACTCTTTTTGACTTGATAGAGCTTGACATTGTAGAGTTTGATGTGATTCTTGGTATGGATTGGTTGCATGCATGTTATGCCTCTATTGATTGAAGAACTCGGGTGGTTAGATTCCAATTTCCGAATGAGCCTATCTTAGAGTGAAAAGGGGGAAATTATATGCTTATAATTCAATTTGTGTCCTACCTTAAAGCTAGAAATATGATCTCGAAAGGTTGCTTTTACCACGTTGTTAGGGTGAGGGATGTAGATTCTGAAACCCCTTCTTTTAATTCGGTTCCCGTGGTTAATGAATTCCCAAAAGTTTTCCTCGATAATTTGCCCGGTATTCCTCCCGAGCGGGAAACAGATTTTGGTATTGACCTTCTTCCAGATATGCAACCTATCTCTATTCCTCCTTATAGAATGGCTCCGGCGAAGTTAAAAGAGTTTAAGGAACAATTAAAGGATTTGTTGGATAAGGGTTTCATTCGACTGAGTATCTCTCAATGGGGTGGTCCCATGTTGTTTGTTAGAAAGAAATATGGGTTTCTTAGAATGTGCATCGATTATCGTCAATTGAATAAAGAAACCATTAAGAAAAAGTATCTCTTCCAAGAATTGATGACTTGTTTTACCAACTTCAAGGGGCTAGTTATTTCTCTAAGATTGATCTTCGTTCGGGTTATCACCAATAGAGGGTGAAAGGGAATGATATTCCAAAGATGGCGTTTCGAACCCGGTATGGTCATAATGAGTTTATCATAATGTCGTTTGGGTTGACGAATGCTCCGGCGGCATTCATGGATTTGATGAATAGGGTGTTTAGACAATACCTTAATATGTTCTTAATTGTGTTTATTGATGATATTTTGATATATTCAAGGAGTGAAAATGAACATGTGGGCCATTTAAGAATTGTGTTGTAAGTTTTTAAGGACCAACAACTTTTTGCAAAGTTTAGCAAGTGTGAATTTTGGTTAAGGTCCGTAGCTTTCCGTGATCATATTATGTCAAGCAAGGGGATTGAGGTAGATCCTAAGAAGACGGATGCGGTCAAGAGTTGTCCTAGACCTCTAACTCCTCCCGACATTAGAAGCTTTTTGGGTTTGTCCGGTTACTAAAGAAGGTTTTTTGAGGGATTTTCTTCCATTGCTTCTCCTTTGATGGCTTTACTCAAATGAAAGCTAAGTTTGTGTGGTCGGAAGCTTGTGAGAAAAGTTTCCAAGAGTTGAAAGATAGACTTACTTCCACTCCGGTGTTGACCTTACCCAAAGGTACAAATGGTTTTGTGGTGTATTGTGATGCCTCTAGAGTTGGGTTGGGATGTGTGCTTACGAAAAATGGTAAGGTGATTGCCTATGCTTCAAGGCAACTTATATTCCATGAGAAGAATTATCCTACCCATGATCTTGATTTAGCGGCGGTCGTGTTTGCCTTGAAAATATGGAGGCATTATTTGTATGGGGTCCATATGGATGTTTTCACCGATCATAAGAGTCTACAATATATGTTTAGTGAAAAGGACTTGAATCTCCGCCAAAGAAGGTGGTTAGAACTATTGAAGGATTATGACATGAGTGTCCTTTATCACCCTGGTAAAGCTAATGTGGTAGCGGATGCTCTTAGCCGGTTATTGATGGGTAGTGTGGCTCATGTAGAGTATGAAAAGAAAGAGTTGGTTCGTGATGTGCATAGGTTGGCCCGACTAGGTGTTCAACTAGTGGATTCCACCAAGGGTGGTGTCATGGTCCATAATGGTTCCAAATCGTCCTTTGTGGTGGATGTGAAGTCTAAGCAAGGTCTTGATCCTATGTTAGTCGAATTGAAAGAGGCAGTACTTAAGAAGTCCGTTGAGGCTTTCTCCCTAGGGGGAGATAGGGTGCTTAGGTATCAAAGTCGATTATGTGTTCTGAATGTTGATGACTAGAGGGAAATTTTTTTAGAGGAAGCCCATAGTTCTCGATATTCTATTCACCCGAGAGCCACCAAGATGTACCATGATCTACGGGAAGTCTATTGGTGGAATGGGATGAAGAAAGATATTGCGGGATTTGTGGCCAAGTGTTCTAATTGTCAACAAGTTAAGGTTGAGCATCAAATGCCGGGAGGCTTATCCCAAGATATAGGTATTCCCACTTGGAAGTGGGAAGATGTAAACATGGACTTTATTGTTGGTTTGCCTCGCACCCCGAGACAATATGATTCTATTTGGGTCATTATAGATCGGATGACAAAATCAGCTCACTTTATTCCCGTCAAGGTTTCTTTTTCGGCTGAAGAATATGCTAATCTATACATAAGAGAAATGGTGAAGTTGCATGGGGTTCGTTTATCCATTATTTCCTATCGGGGTACCCAATTTACTTCTCAATTTTGGAAGTCATTCCAAAAAGGCCTTGGCACTAAGGTTAAGCTTAGCACAACTTTTCATCCCCAAACCGATGGGCAAGCGGAGCATACCATCCGAACATTGGAAGATATGTTAAGGGCATGTGTAATAGACTTCAAGGATAATTGGGATGACCACTTGCCATTAATAGAGTTTGCCTACAATAATACATATCACTCAAGTATCAGTATGGCTCCTTTTGAAGCCTTTTATGGTAGGAGATGTAGGTCACCCGTTGGTTGGTTTGAGGTGGGTGAAGTTGCCTTGATAGGTCCCGAGCTAGTTTATGAAGCTATTGAGAAAGTTAGGCTTATCAGAGAGAGGTTGAGAACGGCTTAAAGTCGTCAAAAGTCTTATGCCGATGTGAGAAGAAGAGACCTAGAATTTAAGGTTAACGATTGGGTCTATTTGAAAATCTCACCCATGAAGGGTGTAATGAGGTTTGGCAAGAAGGGGAAACTTAGTCCCCGGTATGTAGGCCCATACCAAATTTTGAGGCATGTTGGTAAAGTTGCCTATGAGTTAGATTTGCCAAATGAGTTGGCATGGGTGCATCCGGTATTCCATGTTTTTATGCTTAAGAAGTGTGTTGGAGACCCGACATCCATAATTCCCCTATAAGGGTTGAGAGTTGACGAAAGTCTTTCATATGAAGAGGTTCCGGTAGTGATCCTAGACCCACAAGTCAAGAGATTTAGAAATAGGGAAATAGCCTCCGTAAAGGTTTTATGGAGAAATTACTTAGTTGAGGGTGCTACTTGGGAGGCCGAGGCCAATATGAAATCCTTATATCCTCATTTTTTTCCTTCTACTCCTATTCTAGCTTGAGGTAAGTAGTTCCTCTTGAGTTTTTCTTATTTTGGAAGTCATGTGTGTTATATGTGTTTTTCCATGATTTCCCTATGATATGCATGTTCATGAAAGCTAACCTTTAGAAATAAAATGAGTGTTTTTTTTATGATTGATGTTCCTCATGTTGTTCTGCATTGAGTATGAGTTGCCTATTGACTTCATGAGATGAATTATTGAACATGCTTTGGTATTATTTTTTAGAGTAAATTGCATATTGGCTCCATGAGATTTTGTTGAGCATAATTATAGCTTGGAGAAGGTAATTCCTCCTAAGAACATGAGAAAATTTCATGCATAATGGGTTGTTAGATGTAGTTCCTACTTCCTTGTGATGCATTAAATATGTTTGAGATGGAGTTGATGTATCCTCCTTCGTTTTGTGCATTGTTATGATGTTACATGCATGATGGTGTGAGTCCGGGTTTCTAGTAGCAATCTCCTTATCCAATAAACTATGGGGGGCCCGCCCCCCCGCAGGGGGGTGGGAGGGGGGGGGAGG
>JAJOOR010033599.1:0-12299 GCA_036250505.1 Solanum acaule | reverse complement strand
ATCATGAGAAGATGCAGGCCAAATGGCTCAGTACGTGGAATGTACGAGCATGTAAGGGGAATTCTAAAGCATAAACATAAGCTTGAACTTTGATAAAAGGAAACATACTTACCTCTTCTCAAACTTACTCAACTCAAGGAATACTCAAGGATACTCAAAACTACTCAACTTACTCAACTCAGAAGTACCCAAGGATAAGATACTCAACTCGGAGATTAGATACTCAACTCAAAGATATGATACTCGACTTTGTATACTCAACTCAATATGATTGAACTTATTTCAATATAAAGCAATTTATAACAAATGCAATATAAAGAAACAAACTGCTTAAAAACATGCTGACAACTCTGTGTGTATGCAAGGATACAAGATAACTCTGAAATGTATGTAAAAATACAAATAACTGTGTATATAAGAATACAATAACTTCTGTGGGAGTTTCTCTAACCGACAACTATCATATAAGAGCTATAGTGATGATACATCGATCTACCTCACGCTGCTAGCGCATCCTATACCCGGCCAAAGGTATAGGACCTGAACTACTAATGGATCCACTAGTCTATGTGAAAAGGGTTCATCTAAAAAAGTATGACCCTTTTCTACCCATGATGGCTACATGGTTTATGGGGGTTGTGAGTTATTTGAACTCTTCCCCATATCGGTGCTCAATACTACTCCCAAAATATACTAGCTCTTATGTTTTAAAAACATACTTCCTCTGTGATTTGAGATTAGTGCTCAAAAACTTAGCTCAAAGGCTATCTTAGAAATCAAAGTTTCCTCTCTTGATTCATTTAGAAAGCGATTACTCTTTTCTGAAAACTAGCTCGAAGGCTCTTTGGAAATCTCAGTTTCCTTTCTTGTTTAAATGTGTAAACATTTTAAACTCTTTTAGGAATACATAGTCCCCATATACTTTTGAAGAAATGATCTTCAACTTTACTCTTTACTGAACTCAATACTTAAGTCTTAAAACAAAGTTAAAACATTTGTAAAAGACCTCTTAAAAATATGGTTAATGCCGAATTATGGACGTGAACGACTCAATGCAAGGTTTTCAATAACCATAGATAGAACTCAATACTTGGAACTCAAGAACTTAAATAATACTCTCAACTCAGAGGGTTCATGAGGAATTTATGAGCATGAACTACTCAACTTAAGGATTCAAAGATACTTCTCGTTTCAAGACTGCTCGACTTATAGGGTTCATGCGGAATTATGAACATGAATAACCCAACTCAAGGACTTCATAGGTAACATGTAATAGTCCCATGATTAGGAATGTAATCTCAAATGGGTTAGAAACTCAATACTTAAGACTTAGGACATAGAGATATTACTCCTCTCATAGATACTCAACTTATGGAGTTCATGCGGAATTTATGGGCATGAACGACTTGACTCGTAGGTCTACATAACATTATGGAACTCATGATACAACTCTTCTCATTCTCATACTTACTTCCTCAAAAACTTAGTTCAAATTGATAGTTGATCTCAAAGGATTCACAATTAAACTCTAAGACTTTCTTGAACTCTACTCTTAACTCTCTCTTGAATGTGAATTATGAATTCAAGAGTTATGGTTCATTATAGGAAAGATCTCGTGATGAAAAATTAGACTCATGAACACATTTTCCTCAACCTCTTACTCACTTACTCGAGCCTTGAAACAAATTACTAGAAGTTGTAGAAGACTCCTCAAAAGGGCTCAAAGGACTTTCTCGAAATGTTCGAATGAACTCTCAAAACTTAACTCTCAACTCTACCTTGAAGTTGAATTATGAATTCAAGGTTATGATCATGTTAGGAATGAATTTAGGTGTTTAGAAGTAGCTTAGAGTAGTTAGAATCGAAAAGGAGTGAAGGTGCACTTTAAACAAACTCAAACGGGGTAACCGACGACAAACTGGATGGGGCAGGCGACCCTGGCGCTATGGGTGGCGCGGGGCGCCAGCCCCTAAACTTTAGAGGAGGGTTTGGGGAGCTCTGGCTGGCGCATTGCGCCAGTCCCCCCAACCCAAAACACGCGACGAACTTCTTTGCTCGTTTTCTCACCCTATTTCCTAGAATCGAATTGTTTCTTCCCCAATCACTTAGAATCAATTACTTAACATAAGTACACTCTAATATAATCAAAACAACACTCAAATTACTAAATCTCATCTCAAGAAATCATCAAAACCCCAACACAACATGATTTAGAAAGAACTTTAAGAACTCATCAAGAACTCTAATCTTTCAACTTCAAGAATGAAATTTCGCTGAAAATAACATGATTGGCGCGTGGGTGAACTAACCCAACACTATGGAAGCTTATATACCTCTTAGGGATCAAACCCATGGTGACAATCTGCAACAACTCTCAAGAAGTTCGAGGAATGCTTCGATCCTTTCTCTTTTCTACTTTTTTCTCTTCTTTTTTCTTCTTGAACTCTCAACTAAAACCCTAGGCTAATTTTAGGATAATAAAACTTAACCTAATAGGATTAGACCCTTAAAACCTTACTAAAAACGAATTAAATCTGATTTGGTAAGGAAAAGACCAAACATCAAAAGGCCATATCTCACTCATCCGACCTCGAAACTTAGTAAACTCGGCGGCGTTGGAAAGATATTTCAAAGATCTTCACTACGGTATTTGGTAGCACACCTAACTCATCCTGGGCTAGGAGTTATGGTCGTTTGAAGTCGACCCAAAACTCATACTTAAGCATAACTTGCAAAATTTTAGATTTTGCTATTTCCAATTTAATTCTTCTTGAAACTCAAGGTGCTACATCTAGTGACCTTAACACTCAAGAAATTTAATTTCCTCAGTAAAATCCTACTCACAACGAAGGATGGTTCGAGTCTCAGTTCGAAATTTTTTTGGGGTGCAAAAGGTTTATCATTTTTTAAACATGTTTCATTATATTTTTTTGACTTATTTTCTATTTTTATCGTGACCTCTACTTTATTGCTATCTTCTTTTTAATCTTACAGGGGTTACTGGATGCTGTGAGCAATGTACTTCCTGCAGCTCATCAAAGAATTTGTGTTAGACACATTGAATCTAATTGGATAAAAAGTGGAGGAGCGGGAAAATGAAAAAGTTGATGTGGTGGTGTGCTTGGAGAACATATGATGAAGAGTTCAAAGATCAACTCAACAAGCTAGGCAAATTGGATGCAGATGTTGCTAAGGACTTGATTAGTAAACCACCTCGGGCATGGTGTAGAGCCTACTTTGACATGCAGTGTAAGAACACAATGGTTGACAATAACTTCACAGAATCCTTCAATGCTTGGATTTTAGAAGCAAGAGGTATGCCAATTATCAAAATGTTGGAGGAAATAAGGATTAAGGTTATGACTAGGTTGGCTGAAAATGAAGACAAAGTTAGGCATTGGAAAACTGAATACAGTCCACAATGCATGAAGTTGTACAGTGATTATAGGGCAATAACACATGGATGCACTGTGAACTTTAATGGTGATTATGGTTATGAAGTGTCTGAACGTGATGATAGACATACTGTGAACTTAGAGCATATTAGATGCACCTGCAGATTGTGGGACCTGTCTGGAATTCCCGGCCCTCATGCCATTAATGCATTTATGCATAAGAAAGTTGTTCTAGAGACGCAAATTCACTGGTTTTACAGTAAAGAAGCTTATTTGCTGACATACAAGCATAAAATACAACTTGTTAGAGGAATACAATTTTGGAATGTTGATCCTGCTCATGCAATGGAACCACCTGATATGATCAAAGCGATTGGAAGACCCAAGAAAAAAGGGATAGAAAAACAGATGAAGCAAGAAAAAGAAAAGGTGAATGGAGTTCATCAAGAAAAGGTTCTATAATGACATGTAGTAATTGTGGGGAACAAAATCACAACGCAAGAGGTTGTTATAAGGTATATTTTTAACTTATTCTCTTATTTTAGGTAAATCTTTAACTTGCATTAATTGTGTATTTTTGGAGATTGCAATAGTTGGAACTATTTTTAGTTGAATAAAAATAGTTGAATAGTTGTTAAGACTGTTTTTAGTTGGGCATTTTTTTAGACTTCAATTTTGAATATTTGAAAACTGAAATTGTTGTGACTGTTTCAGTTTTTGGGACTGCTATAGCTTTGTATTTCCTTAGACTGCAATAGTTAGAAATATGAGTTAACATTATTTTGTTTGATAGGCAAAAGGGGCTGAACAGATTTCAAAGAAAGGCAAAGGCAAAGAAAAAATTGGTGAGACATCAACTGGAACACAACAATCTGGCCATGCCTCAAGAAGCAACAGTTATGAGCTTGAATTTGGTACGCAACTATCTCAATAATCAGCCTTTCAAACTCAATTTGATACTCAACAGTCAACAACTTATGGACCTGATATTGGTGACGATGAAGACCCAATATTGAGGCCAAAAACCATCTCTGAAGCTGATACATTGTTGGCCATGAGAAAGAGCAGAATGACGCCATCAACTGGTGGTAGAAGAATTCAATTCACCGGAGATGTGACTGGGGTGTCAACTCCAACAAACTTGCCTTATTCACCAACAAAGATAACTTGGCGAGGAAAGGAAGCTGTTACATGCAATCAGTTACTAAATGACGCGAGGAAAAAACGTATCAAGATGATGGCAAGAAAAGTGCAAGGGGAACCAGCCCCCGATTCTTCTGAATTATGAAAGTTGTTTTGTTTTTCTTTTGTGATGCCTAGACATCATAAAGGTTAATCCTTTTATTTTGTGATGCCTAGACATTTTAAAGGTTAAAGCGGTTGACATGTGATTTTTGTTATTACAATTAGTTTAACCTTAAAATGACAATTACCTATTTTGTAATAGGATGACAATTGATGCTAGATTTGTTGAAATATTAGGTTATGCAGTATGTTGATATTGAAGTTTTGTGTTATAAATTTGTTGTTTTCCTGCATAGAAAAATTGCTTGCAATGGTGCTGTCAATGGATTAAAAGTGACCAATGATGGAGTGTATCTCCTTAGTGCAGGTTGACATCACAATTCTTTTCAATGAGCTTTTGTATTGCTACTGCTTGGAATTTGTTTATGCATTGTGATTATTATCCTCCTCCACTTAAGAGGCTGAAGGTCTTCTATCATTATTTTTGTTAGATGCATGTATGACAATGTCTACGGTCTGGTGCATGTTACTGTTATCTTTCTATAGTTGGTCAATGGTGAAGTGCAACTCTGGAATTTATATAGCAGATTATGGTGCTTTCTAATCTCATTTTGATATGCTTCTCTAGCAATTCTCTAGCAAAGTTGTTTATTTTGGGCACTGTTTTTAAAACCATGATGTAAGATGTCGTTTAAACACTCTGTGATAGGACGTGGGACGGATGGACAAGCTTTTGCGATCGACCAAGATAATTGGAGTGACTGAGTAGCTCACGAAATTTTGAGAGTCAAACAATATAAATGTCAACCAACATTTTAAGATGTATTTTTCATCATATTTGATATGAAGAAGGTTGCAAGTTGTAATACTTTCCGTATAGGTTTTGAATATCTAGCGCAACTTGACAACTAAAAAGTAATGTGGAAAGTATGTTGATAGTAGTAATAGAAAATAAGTAATTCATTCGTCCAACTTGACGTTCATTTATGATAAACACTAAAATGCAACACAAAAAAAGGAAATAAATTACAACACATAATCCCTATGGCATGTTTGACTCAAGCAACCATGAATTTGTAACTGAATACTCTTTCACTGCTACTTTCAAATGTAGTAGGCATCACTATTATATTGTGGTGAAAAGACAAAACTACCATCGTAGGATGAGTAATAATAGCTTTGTAAGCTCCGTGGAAAAGTGAAGTCTCGAAATAACCCTCAGCATTTGTAGTCCCAACCAAATCCTCATGTGTTAATGACACACAAATTTTGTCAACAACATCTCCAATAGCTAGATTCTTGAAGTTGTTTTCAGTCAAACACATTTTGTAACATCCATTTGGTGTCCATTGCTCGGTGTCCACGCCGTGAATCGACTGACTTCAAGTCCACAATAACACCTCCTCTTTGAACTATAAGAGACATTCGACCCCTCAGACATTGTTAGAAAATAAATTAATCAAAGGAGATGATAATGGAAGAATTAAGTTTGAGGGTTAGGGAATTTGTTAGAACTCATCCAATCACCCAAGAATTGAAAGAGGGTCAAGAAGGATCTTAGGGCTTTTTGGATTGAAAAATTGAATGAAAATTTGGGTTAATCTTCATAAACGAGATTGAAGAAAGATCAGTAAATTCGTTGGAGAAGGAGAAGGAGTTGGTCATCCTTACAGAAGTGAAGAAACTTTTTTTCTTAGTTAGGGATTTTAGATTAAAAGTGAATGAAAAATTGGGTTACTGATGGGTTATAAGGATTGAAATTTGGGTGGGTCTTTACTTGGGTGGATCTTTACTTGGGTGGGTTATTTTAATTCAATGTTTGTTCAGAATTTTAATTTTTTATTATAAAAAATAATAATGACGTGGCCTAATTATAATTGGCCACGTGTAAAAAATGGTTTTGCAAAACCACCGTTAAAAAATAATGGCATGAATGAGCCTTTTCTTAAATGGTAATGGCATAGATGAGCTAAACTTTTAACGAATGACATAAATGAGCCTTTTCTGAAAGTTCGATGGCATATTTGAGCCTTTTCCCTTAAAACAATATTGTTCTTGACTTGTATGCTATAGAGAGTTCCAAACTTTTAGTCCGAATTAGTTCCGCATATGTTAGTAGGAAAGTTCAGAAGTCATAAAGATAGTAAGAGTAACTCATTTCCTTTCTATTCTCAGTCCAGCCGTCATTTGAGGACGAATGACCTCAAAAGGGAGATACCCAAAAATTTCTCAGTTAAGATCCGAACCATTCTTGAATTCCATATAAGGTCGTACGAAGTGATTCTTAATTGTTCTTAGATGCTAAGGTCAATTCATTAGTATGAGAATGATTTTGGATATCAATCAAGGTCACTAGAATCTCCTTGCACAAAGTTGAGTTGAAAACTTCCTTACCGATTAAGTTTTGACGTAAGGTTCTACTTAGGTAAACTTCAGACAATCATCTCTCAACACATAATGAATTAGGTGGCCCATGACCTATCAAATTAAAGGTCTTTGAGTCCTCTTTTCAGCACCACCAATTTTGTCTCATTTCAAGTTCAGAGTAAGAAGTTATGTCCATTTTAGTGAAGCCTTGTCAAACAGTCAAAGTTTCACGGACGGCTATACAATCGGTGAAGGTTTCACGAACCGTTGAGCCTTAAATGGTCTGTGAAGCCTTCCTTTTAAGGCACCTTGCCATTCTTTCAAGCTGGGGTCATTTTGGTCTTTCTCATATGTGTTTGGTACTTAAACTACGTCATTTTAACCCCTATTCTAAGCCTAAACCACAATGTTTTACACCTAATTAAGGACTTATATATTGTTAATTTGTTATTTTACATTCATCAACACTTCAAGTCATTAGAGTAAGGTTCCAAGAGGAGAAAAGCTAGGGTTTCAAGCGTTCTTTGAGTTTCATCGATTTCGCCAAGAACTTTGTTCTTCCAGGTAAGTAAGGCTATCATAATGTTACGTTGGACTGGGTCGTACTCACGCCCTACATCTACTTTCAAATCAGTAAAAGAGTAATATAGGGTTCTATCCTTAGACTTGAGTATTGTTGAGATGAGATGAGTTGATATTGAGTTCTGAGTTCTTGCGTTGCTGATTATTGAATTCTTATTTCTAATTATTAAATAGTTGTAAATTGTGTATTGCGATTATTGAGTTAATCGTTCATGTCTATTTTTCAGCATGAACCCTATTCTTGAGTATTCATTAAATTCTTATTGAGAATCTTTTAAACAAAACATTATTGTTTAAACTGAATTTTGAGGAAGTAAAGAGGAGTTTGAGAAAGAGTATAAGTGAACAAAGTATTCCTCAAATGTTTCTTTTTACATGAAGAAAAAGAGTAGACTTTTTTTCGAGAAAAGTTAAAAGAGTTTTCAGAAAGATTAAGTACAAAGAAATTATCTCTTAAAGAGGCCCCTTTTGAGTAATTATCTCAACCCAAAATGTATTTTTAGATTGAACAAAGAGAAACCTTGTTTTCTAAATGAGCAATGAGTGTGAGAGATATTTCAGATCAGTTACCTCTTTTTAGAGGATAGTTTGAGCAATTATCTCAATCCAGAGAAAGAGAATGTTTTTTTTATATATTTGAGCAAGAGTATATAATATTGGAAGTAATATTGAGCACCGATATGGGGAGAGTTCAAATAACTCACAACCCCTATAAACCATATCTTGCCAACATGGGTACATGATTATACTTTTTAGATGAATTCTTAGTACCTTCGGGCAGAGATTAGTGGATCGACTTAGTTGAGAGGTTCTATATCCCGACACGATATAGGATAGTTCTGACACCATAGACAAGACGTTGTATTATCACGTAGCTCATAGTGATGATTGTCGGTTAGAGAATCTCCCAATAGATATAAAGTGTATTTTTTTATATCACTTATTTTGTTGACTTCAGAGATGAGAAAGTATTTTGTAAAGTTTTAAATGATTTAACTCCTTTATTTCTTTACATTCAGCTTGAGTACATTGCTATCTATTGTAGTCTTTTCTTTCAGTTATTTCGGCTCAGCTATATTACATACTCGTACGATCAAATATACTGATGTCATTCATCCTGCATCTTTTTATGATATAGATACATGTGTTCAGTATTATCAACATGCGCTTCATTGAGATCACTTTACATTTCAGTTAGCTTTTGGTGAGCATCCTTGCATTCTGGAGGACTTTACATTTAATTTCTCGTTAGTAGTTTTGAGATACCGTGGGTCTTGTCCCGACATCCTTCTTTAATAGTAGAGGCTTCATAGATAGATAGAGTTGAGAAGTCTTTTAGTATTTACTTTTCTTTGAGATGTTTTTGCAAACTATTATACTTATGTTGTTGAATATTTTACAGACAGTTTAAGTTGAGTATTTACTTTAAGTTTAAATATTCATTTTTTTTTGTTTTTAAGACTTTCGTCGCTTGAGTAAGTCTTCCACTAAGTAGTCAGCCAGACCAAGGGTTCGCTTGGGGACCAAAAATGGTTCTTGAGTGTCAGCCACGTCCAGGGTGTAGGCTCGGGAGGTCAAAAAAATAAATTGGACATGCTGCCCCACTATATTCGCCATTCCAGATTAATGGAATCATCAGATTTACGAATAGCGATCTAATGATGAAATTACCCTCCCAGACCACTCTTTAGGCTTAAAACAAAACTTCTTGCTCAAACACACAAAAATCAACTCAAGGCCTCGAAAGACGTGGTTTATATAAGTAAAAGATAAAAACAAATGATAAGAGAAAACAAAAGAGAAATAATAGAAAAAGAGCCACCTTTGAGGGATTGAAAATTTGTTTTACAGAAAATGGGGAGAAATAAAGATGGTTAGAATGAAGAGAAAAACAAAGTTGATAACAAGGAGGGCATAGTCACTATTCCAAATGAATCTCACCTTTATCCTGAGCATTTGTTACAAGCCAAAAAAGTCCTGATGTAATTGTAGTCCAGTTGTTTGTAATGTCAGAGCGAAACTAATAAGGGAAATCCTATGGATTGTGTATGCATTGCTTGAATTTGTTTCTGAGCGTGAGTGTTTTGTTTTATCCCTCACAAATAAGATCTTGTCATGAGAGTGATATGAAATCGTTTGTGGTAAAGGCTTTAGTAATGCACTGTTGAAGACCGGTTGGTAAGCATATTTGCTAAATTGCTTGTTGATACCCGGATGTCAGTCCTAGATCCTTCTGAGTTGAAGCATGAATTGATACGCATGTGCATGTATGAGTACACTACTGCGAATGTTGATAGCCCTTGTGTCTGTGTGTTGCTTGAAGACAAGAAAATATGGTAAGTTGAGGGTGTTGATTTGCCGACATTTGACGACACATCAAATGCTTTTACTGAGAATATTTGTGCGATCTTAAGTAATAAAAGTGTCGTTTTAATAGTTTAACATTGTGTTAGTAAGGAAATATGCCAAGACAGGAAATAAAAATAGAGCTAAGTGCCAGAAAAACAAGCCTTAACAACAGTGCTGACGAGTCGCCAGACTGGGATACATGATTATCTCACTCACCTCCCTCCCTATCTCGCTCGTCTCTCTCCCTATTTTAGTGTATCTGGTAGCAAATATATATGTATCTGGGTGTATTTTCCTCAATATATGGTAGCAAACTCTTAATTAATGGTAAGATATGTAATTATTTTAAAGTATATGTATACTTAGTATAGATGGTATGGATATATGTCTAATAAGGTAGTTTCTCCATAAAATTATTAGAGAAAATTACGCGATTAAGAAAATTTATACTACTTAATTAATCATCATAGTTGTAGTTTGCTCTAATTACCACTCGCGACTAACATTATACATTAATTAAGTGGGTTGACTTCGAGTTTGTATAATTAGTCACGTTTGTATAATTAGTCACGTTTGTATAATTCGCCACATTTGTATAATTCACAACTAACAATTCTTCATTTGATTTGTATTTGTATACGATGATTTGTATTTGTATATGACAATTATTTCCTTTGAGTTTTCAGCTTTGTCACCATATACATTCAATCTTTTTGTATATAACTTTTTTAAGTTGGTATAAACATGTAGTTTGTGAATTTTGTATAATATAATTTATATAATGTAATTTGTATAATATATTTTATATAATTGTTTAAAGTTTATATGTTTATATTTGTATCAATTTGTTATTTCGAGTTTTATCAGATTTGAATAATTTCAGACTTTATATTACTCAATTATACAAAATCACGCGAATTATATAAACGTACGTACGAATTATACAAACGAGATGTGAATTATACAAATTATTGCCTTCTCGCTTGCCTCTCTCCTCCCTCTCCCAATCTCGCTCGCCTCTCTCCTCCCTTTCCCAATCTCGCTTGCCAAATATACAAATACATATGTATAATATATAATTATCTAACCAATATACATATACAATTCACCTCTCTCCCACACACTGCTCTCTCTCGCTCACCTCTCTCCTCCCTCTCCCAATCTTGCTCGCCACTCTCCTCCCTATAACATGTAATCACGAATCGTAATTAGCAAACTATAACTATGAAGGATAATTAGGCTATTTTTGAGTGGTTATATGAGAAAGTTTCCCAAATTATTATCTTCTTTATTATGACAATAAATAACATATCAAATGAAAAATATTTCTTTTTGAAATATTTTTACAAGATTCTTCATGGATGAATTTGAATCAGATATCAATTCAAAATTTAATGAGGAAATTTCATAAAACACGATAGTATACACTGGAATGACAATATGATCGGCGGTGGATCAAACTTGTAAACGTTTAGCAACGTCTGAAACTCCGATGATCGGTGATGGATCGAACTTGTTGAAGTTTCGCAACTCCTCCTCTATGCTATTTTCCCTTTTTAATCTTGTTTTGCTGCTTTACTTTTCTTTTCTTTTTGGGTTTTTATGTCTAAAATCTTTTGGGCCGGTTCATTTGAATTGGCCACTCTTTTGTACGGATCTTGATAAAATGTGACCTTGGGCCACACCTTATGAACTCACACTGAATCTTGAAAGATCTGATATATAATTATCAAGAATAACATATTAGGTCATCTATCTACTTTAGAAAATATGGATATGGATTTGATCTGACTTGTATTTTATTCACCACAAATTGATTTGATAGGTAATATATTAATGGAAAAATTACTGAAATACACGTCTTCTGTTTCCCTTATTTCTAATATTCTCTTATATTTCTAAAAACCTCTAAAGTCCCTTATTTCTCTCCTAATTCTAAATTATTTTATAATGTATCCGAGTTACATATTATGTATCCGGTTTATTTTATAATGTATCCGAGCTACATATTATGTATCCGGTTTGTTTTACTTTTTCAGGAATTAATGTAATTACAAACTAAATAGGGATAGATTGTAATTTCATATTAATTATTCATGATATTAATCCGATTCAAAATCATCAAGAAAGATAATATTCGTTGATTAAATTTACCTTCTTCTACGATTTTTTCTTCAGGACGTCATTTAATTGGATTAATATCGTCATTTATAGTTAACATAAAATCCATCAAGTTAGAATCATTTGGAACTAATAAATTTCATTTAAATTGTTTCCATCAATATTGGGGAGGGATTTGAAGACAATATCCCTAAAATCATAAGATTGGGAATGTGATTTGATTTTTCAATTATGAGGTCA
>JAJOOR010033598.1:0-14096 GCA_036250505.1 Solanum acaule | reverse complement strand
GCTATGTACGAATGGTTACACCTTAGGCAAGTGTTAACCCTCTCTTTTCGGTGTGGGAGTAGAACACCGGATTCCATGTAGATCTCATGGTCTATGTCGGTTATTGCAATATTTCCCTAATGTAAAAGTAAATGAAGGTATGAAAGGTTTGACCTCTTACTAGGGCTTTTTGAAGGGCTTCTACTTAGTGTAAGGAAGGGTATGGGACTTCTATTGCACATTGCACTTGTGGGATCCTAAGAGATGGTTGTAGTAGTGTTCTCTTATGATTATGATGATTATGACTTATGTATGTTGAAGCTATGTTATGTATGATCATTATGAATATGGTAAGTTATGATGAAAACTCTATTGCACCGGAATACTAAGAAAAAAAGCACTTTCACTTGCCCTTACGGAACATTTGCATTCAAAAGAATACCATTCGGACTATGTAATGCCCAGCCACATTTCAACATTGCATGTTGACTATCTTTGCGGATATGGTCAAAGATTTTATAGAAGTATTTATGGACAACTTTACAGTCGTAGGGGATATGTTTGAAGAATGCTTAACGTACTTAGGACAAGTGCTTCAAAGATGCGTGGAAACGAACCTGGTCCTAAATTGGGCAAAATGTCATTTCATGGTGAATGAAGGTATTGTTCTAGGACACAAGGTGTCGCAAGAAGGGCTAGAAGTTGATAAGGCAAAAATTGAGGTAATTGAGAAACTACCCCTGCCAATTTCAGTAAAGGGTATTCGTAGCTTCTTGGGGAATGCAGGTTTCTACCGAAGGTTCATTAAAGACTTCTCAAAGATTGCACACCCACTATGCAAACTCCTAGAGAAGGAAGTAAAGTTCTATTTTGATGATGCTTGTATGGCCACATTTATGTTTTTGAAAGAAAATTTAGTATCCACCCCGATTATTGGCAGTCCTGATTGGTCCGAATCTTTTGAAGTAATGTGTGATGCTAGTGGTATGGCATTGGGAGTAGTGTTGGTGCAAAAGCGCAACAAACTATTTCACCCAATTTATTACGCAAATAAAACTCTGAATAGTCCCCATTGAAATTATATGGTCACTGAACAAGAGTTGGTCGTAGTGGTCCATTCATTCAAAAAGTTCCAGGCGTACTTGCTAGGCACTAAAGTAATAGTACACACTGATCATGCCGCACTCTGCTACTTGATGGCTAAGAAAGATGCAAAACCAAGGTTTATAAGGTGGGTGCTACTATTACAAGAGTTTAATTTTGAGGTAAAAGATCAAAAACGCTGCGAAAATCAAGTGGCCGACCACTTACCGAGGTTGGAAGGAAGGGAAGATGCCAAGCGTGAGGTCGACATAGATGACTCCTTCCCCGACGAACAGGTGTTTGCTATATCTCTCAAACCTACACCATGGTATGCAGATTTTGCAAATTACATTGTGAGTGGATTGATGCCGGATGAGCTAACCTTTTACCAACAAAAGAGATTCATGTTCGACGTTAAAAAGTACTTTTGGGATGAACCATACTTGTTTCGAGAATGTGCTAACCATGTTATTAGAAGGTGTGTTTCGGAAGAAGAAGCGTTAGAAATTCTCCATGCTTGTCATGCTTTTCCAGTGGAAGGTCACCATAGTGGTATTCACACTACCGCCAAAGTTCTCCAAAGTGGTTATTATTGGCCGTCCCAATACAAGGATGCACATGAATTTGCGAAGAAATGCTCTCAATGTCAGCGGCAAGGCGAAGTGTCTAGAAGGCACGAGTTGCTTCTCACTCTTATTTGGGAAGTCGAGCTATTCGATGTATAGGGGATCGATTTCATGAGCCCATTTGTGAGCTCATTTTGAAATAAATATATCTTGGTGGTTGTATATTATGTTTCCAAATGGGTGGAAGCCATCGCACTTCCAAACAATGAAGGAAAAAGTGTTGTCCAATTTTGGAAACGCTACATTTTCGCAAGATTTGGCACTCCTAGGGCAATCATTAACTATGGGGGGTCCCACTTTTGCAATAGGTGGTTTTCAATGGCACTGAGCAAATATGGGGTGAAACACAAGGTAGCAACCCCATATCATCCCCAAACTAGTGGCCAAGTCGAAGTGTCAAATCGGGAAATCAAAAGCATCCTGGCAAATATAGTAAATCCCAATAGAACTGACTGGTCTAGGAAATTCGATGATGCACTATGGGCATATCGGACCGCTTACAAAACACCTATCGGTATGTCTCCAAATCAGTTGGTTTATGGGAAGGCTTGTCATTTGCCTGTCGAGTTAGAACACAAAGCATTGTGGGCATTGAAAGCTTTAAATTTGGACTAGTCAAAAACTTTAAGGGAGAGGGTAGAGCAGTTGAACGAACTGGATGAATTTAGACTCAGATCGTATGAAAGTTCAACCATCTACAAAGAGAATATGAAGAAATGGCATGATGCTTGGATACTCAAGCGGGACTTCAAGGTAGTAGATTGTGTTTTGTTATACAACTCTCGACTTAGACTCTTTCCCGAAAAGCTCAAATCCAAATGGTCTAGACCATTTAGAGTAATGCGAGTGTTCACTAATGTTGCCATAGAAGTTGAAGATCAGGAAGGACCTCCATTTAAAGTGAACGGTCAACATCTGAAATTATATTTTAGGGATTGCCAAGAGATTTCTTTGGTTGAAGTGATGTATTTGGAAGACACTTGAAAGCGATGCTGCGCCGTGCCGCGACGTTAAATAAGGTGTTGTTTGGGAGGCAACCCAAAACACCTTTAATTTCTTTTTATTTCTTAGGAAAATAATGATGTGTTGTTTGTACAGGTTGAAGTATTAGAAGTGTTCGAAAAAGTGAAGGATGGCGAGCAATAGTCCACTTGGCGAGTCGTCGAAGGGGTCGGCTAATCTGACTTTATCCGTCGTTTGACTCAAGACATCCTCAACATTGGAGTCTGTAAAACTCGGCGAGCTTTGGAAATTATTGGAGATGGTCGGTGATCACGATGGAAACCGCTGTTTGGAACCCCGTAAACCAGAGGTCCTCTAAATTTTGGCAAAGAAACTAACCAGTCGGCGTTCCGCCAAGTGAGTGGTCGAGCTTGACTAATGTGGCCGAATGGGCAAAAATTGGACGGTCATTCAGCCAATGGTTTAAAAGTTTTCAACTTCATTTCCTTCCCTCACTTTCTCACCTACCCAAACTCACACTTGCACTCTAGTTTTATATTACTTGCATTCTCGAAGTATTTTAGTTGATTGGTTGGTGCTTGGAGTCTGATTACGTTGCTTCCTAGCATCCCAATCTCACAAAAGGTTAGTGTCCCGAACCCCATAACTATCTTGTCAAAAGTGTACTCATTTGCAAACATGTGATCTTGTCGAAATCTGTTGATCCTTCCTAATTGGGCTTATTTGTTTATGTATCGATTCTTCTTCGTTAACTTTGCATTTACTGCCTGAACTGTTGAAACCTTGTTCTCCAATGCATAGAGTGGGGTTAATGTGTGATGAGTGGTATTCGTATGTTATGGGTCCTGGTCGAATTTGTCCTTTTTTTGCTTAAATTGCCTTTACAGGGGGTTGTTGGGAATATATTGAGAAGTTAGGTTAGAAGTAGGCACATTGGGTCATTCGGCGAGCTGTGACGAGCTCGCCGAACTACTCCGCGGTTCGCCTAATTGTTTACTTGCGATTTTGTTTAGTAGTTGTGGATGAATTTAGTGAATTTGTAGTTGCAAATACAAGTTTATTTATGTGTTTTCGAATTGCTCGAGAGAGAATTCATGAAACAAACAACTAAATTGATGGCCAGTGCGAGTGGGTCGACATGAGGTTCAGCTTGAGAGAGTGAACCCTAGTTCCATGTCCACACACTCAACTCAAAAGTGTGAGTGGGTTAAAGCATAGGCTGGTCTTCATGCGGCAAGCGGGTGTTCGAGAGGAACACATTTAAAACGAGGTAAGTTGCTTGAGAGAGATCTTATCCCCCTTAAAGTTTAGCCTAGTCACAATTATTCTATGACTCATCTATCGAAAGCATGTACCCAATAAACTAGCTTAACCCTTATTCCACTCACATCCCAAGGATCCCCTCTCATTACTTAGAAACCCTTGTTTATTTTGTTGTTTTTACTTACTAGTGACAAAACCCCCTCATTGTTAATTGATACTCTTGTGTCCCCCTTTAATTTACAATGTTTTTAATCGTTAATGTCTCTAGCTACGACTAGTTAGAACTAAATTTTATATTTCTATTAATTCTCAAAACCACTCTCTTGGGAACGATCCCAACCCTTGGTTGGGTTACTAAACTATTGTACGATCATAGACACTTGCATCGGAAGTTGTGTCTTGATTACGCAAACATCAGGGAACAAGCTAAGGACAACAAAAAGGCTAGAACAACGAACTATGAGTACTCTCAGCAGAAATCGGGTGGTGGAAATCGCTTGCAGTTTCAGCAAAGGCCTTCAGCTCCAGCACGTTCATCAGCTAGTGCTCCATCCCCCAGGTTTCGATGGGATCACAAAGGTAGGGCATCAGGCTCTAAGTCTCAGGGGAGTGTTTCAGGTAACACAACCTACCCAATTTGTCCAAAGTGTGGTAAGAACCATCCGGGCGAGTGTCTTGATGGATAGGAAGGATGTTTTGGGTGTGGTCGGTCGAGCCACAGGTTAATAGATTTCCCTTATTCTAAATAGGGATTGGGGTAACACTAATAGGGCTCAGTCTACAACTTCAGCAGTACCAGTAGGTCGCCCAACTGAGCAGGGTACTTCATCTGGTACAGGTGGCGGTTAGAGCCAGAACATGTTGTAATCTCTCAAGGCTCGCCAGGACCAGGAAGATTCTCCTAATAAGGTTAGTGGTACGTTACGAGTCTTTCATTTTAGATGTTTATGCTTTGTTAGATCCATGAGCTACTATTTCCTTTGTAACTCCCAATATAGCAGTAAACTTTGGTGTAAGTCTATACACTCTTCAGAACCCTTCTCAGTCTCCACTCCAGTTGGTGACCCACTTATAGCTAGACGGGTATACCTAAATTTCCCTTTCACAGTCTCTTAAAGCTAGATGGGTATACAGAACTTGCCCTGTCACAGTCTCTCAGAAAGTCACCTCAGCAAATCTCTTAGAGTTAGGAATGGTTGACTTTAATATCGTTCTAGGCATGGATTGGTTACATCCATGTTATGCCTCAGTCGATTGTAGAACTAGGATCTTTCATTTTGAATTTTCAGATGAGGCAGTCTTAGAATTGAAGGGGTAGTAGCTCAATGCCTATTGGTCGATTTATCTCTTACCTTTAAGGCTAGAAAGATGATTTCCAAGGGGTATATCTATCATCTAGTTCGGGTTAAGGATTCAAGATCCAAAACCCCAACTCTTGAGTCAGTCCCTGTAGTAAATGAGTTCACAAAAGTGTTTCCAGAAGATCTTCTTGGAGTTCCTCCTGAAAGGGAAATCAACTTTGGAATTGATCTCCTTATAGATACCCAGCCTATTTCGATTCCTCCTTACAGAATGGCTCCAGCTGAGCTTAAGGAATTGAAGGAACATTTGAAAGACCTTCTAGAAAAGGGCTTCATCAAACCTAGTATCTCTTCATATGGTGCTCCAGTATTATTCGTGAAAAAGAAAGATGGTTCTCTCAGGATGTGCATTGACTATCGGCAATTGAACAAAGTCACAATCAAGAATAAGTATCTTATCCCCATGATTGATGACTTGTTCGACCAACTTCAGGGTGCTAGTCATTTTTCAAAAATAGACCTCAGATTCGGTAATCATCAGCTAGGAGTCAGAGATAGTATCATCTGAAAAACAGCCTTCAGAACTAGGTATGGTCATTATGAATTTGTTGTCATGTCTTTTGGACTAGCCAATGCTCCTGCAGCTTTCATGGATTTGATGAACATGGTGTTCAAGCAGTATTTGGACTTGTTCGTCATCGTCTTTATTGATGATATCCTCATTTACTCTAGGAATGAGGAAGAACATGCAACTCATTTAAGGGTTGTTCTGCAAACTCTTAAAGATCGCCAGTTGTTCGTTAAGTTTAGCAAATGTTAGTTTAGTTACAAGCAGTTGCTTTTCTTGGGCATATAGTGTCTAATGAAGGGATCCGGGTGAATTCTCAAAAGATAGAGGCAATGAAGCAATAGCTCAGACCCACATCTCCTATAGATATCAAAAGTTTCTTGGGTTTAGCCGGTTATTACAAAAGGTTCGTGGAAGAATTTTCATCCATACCTTCTCCATTGACTAAGCTAACTCAGAAAAGGTTAAGTTTCAGTAGTTTGATTAGTGTGAAAAGAGCTTCTCATAACTGAAAACTAGGTTGACTACAACTCCTGTTTTGACTCAACCAGAGAGTTCAGATGGTTATGTGATCTATTGTGATGCATCCAGAGTTGGTCTAGGTTATGTGTTGATGCAGCGATGTAAGGTTATAGCTTATTATTCTAGAAAAGTTAAGGTGCATGAGAAGAACTATCTGGATCATGACCTTGAGCTTGCAGCCGTAGTATTTTCCCTAAAGATTTGTAGACATTACTTGTATGGTATTCACGTAGATGTGTTTACAGACCATAAGAGCCTTCAGTATGTGTTCACCAAATGGAGTTGAATCTTCGCCAGAAGATATGGCTTGAATTCCTAAAGGACTATTACATTAATGTGCTTTACCATCCTGGTAAGGCCAATGTAGTAGCTGATGTTCTTAGCAGACTATCTATGGGTAGTGTAGCAGATGTTGAGGAAGAAAGGAAGGAATTAGCAAAAGATGTTCACCGGCTTGCTTACTTAGGAGTTGGCCTTATGAACATATTAGATGATGGTGTGAGAGTTCAGAATGGGTCAGAATCGTCATTGGTAGCAGAGGTTAAGGAAAAACATGACAATGATTCTATATTTCTTCAATTGAAGGGTGAAGTTCATCAACAGAAAGTTGAGGTTTTCTCCCAAGGGGGAGATGGTGTTCTTCGCTACCAAGGTCTTTTATGTGTTCTTAAGGTGGGTGAGTTCAGACAGCAGATCCTTACATAAGCCCAGAATTCCAGGTATTCTATTCATCTAGGTACCAAGATGTACTGTGAGGAAGTCTTTTGGTGGAATGGCATGAAGAAGGATATAGCAGATTTTGTGGCTAGGTGCCCTAATTGTCAACAGGTGAAGGTAGAAGATCACAAACCAAGAGGTATGACTGAAGAGATTAACATTCCTACATGGAAGTGGGAAGGGATAAACATGTATTTTATTACGGATTTACCCCGTACTCGCAGACACAATGACTCCATTTGGGTAATAGTAGACAGAGTTACTAAGTCTGCTCACTTCATGGATGTCAAGACTACAGATTCAGTGGAAGATTACGCTAAACTCTACATCCATGAGATAGTCAGGTTGTATGGGGTTCCTTTGTCTATCATCTCATGTAGAAATCCTTAGTTCACCTCTAATTTCTGGAAGTCGTTTAAGAAATGTCTTGGTACATAGGTAAATCTCAGCACAACATTTCATCCACAGACGGATGGTCAGGCAAAGCGTACCATTCAGACCTTAGAGGACATGTTGAGAGCTTGTGTGATCGGCTTGAAGGGTAGTTGGGATGATCACCTTCCTCTTATATGGTTCGCCTACAATAACAGTTATCATTCCAGTATTCAGATGGTCCCTTATGAGGAATTATATGGGCGTAGATGTAGATCTCCAGCTGATTGGTTTGAAGTAGGTGAAACAGCCTTGATAGGGCCAGATTCTGTTCATGATGTTATGTAAATAGTTCAGCTCATTAGAGATAGAATTAAGATATCCCAGAGTCGTTAGAAGACCTAATGCAGATGTAAGGAGAAGTGACTTAGAGTTCCAAATCGATGATTGGGTTTTCTTGAAGGTGTCACCTATAAGGGAGTGTGAGATTTGGCAGGAAAGTAAAGCTCAGTCCCAGATATGTAGGTCCTTACAGAATCTTGAAGAGGGTTGGAAAAGTGGCTTATGAGTTAGAGTTGCCAGTAGAACTAGCAGCAGTCCATCTAGTCTTTCACATTTCCTTATTGAAGAAGTGTGTGGGTGATCCAGCATCAATAGTACCATTCGAGAGTGTGGCTGTGAAGGATAGTCTCGCTTATGAGGAGGTGCCAGTTAAAATTCTTGATCGTCAAGTTCGAAGGTTGAGAAATAAAAAAGTCAATTCAATTAAGGTATTGTGGAGAAGTCGGTCTTTAGAGGAAGCTACTTGGGAAGCAGAAGAAGCTATTAAGGCCAAGTATCCTCATCTCTTTCCTTCAGATTTTGTTTCAGCTTCAGGTAATAGTTCCTCTCCAGTCTCTCAGTTTACTCTTGCGTAGATCTGTCTCAATATCTTGTTCCTTCAGTTATACTTGCATTTCAGCATATTTGCATGTTCTTGGAACTCAGTTCAATCAGATTTTCCGTTTCTAGTACATAATGGTACGGATTAATGCAGCTCCTTCCCTCCATGTTCAACTAGTTTAGACTTCATTAAAGGACGAATGTTTTTAAGGGGGAGATAATGTAACACCCTAGATACAAAAATGACAAAATTTCAAATTTCAAGAAGTTGCAAGTGCCACCGACAGAGGCCACCTATGGTCAGTAGGTTGACCCACGTATTGTAGGTGGGGTCCTTGGTTGGCCACCTCAACTCTTTCCCCAGAACCCCATAAATTCCAGGTAAGTCTCGATCCACGACTGGACCTATGGACAGTAGGTGAGACCATAGTCCGTGGTCCAGGTTTATATATCGTGACCCTCAGCCTGAGTCTCTAAAGATAATCGATGACTGACAGGATGGACCGTCGGTCAGTCCACGGTCTGTCGGTCAGAACCGTCGGTGGCCCTGACAGATTTTAGGTCAGGAGCGTTTGGTCTTTTTCACTGTGCGTTGAGCACCTAAACTATGTCGTTTAACCCCTAAATTACGTAGTTTTTGGTCAGTTTAAGTCTAGTAACTTAATTAGATCTTAACCTAAGAGATTCATTCTTCAAAATTCGTCAAACCAGAGCAAAAATGAGAAGAAACAGTCGACCCAAAACACTCCATGAACGCGACAAGTTTTCTTTAGTTCCAGCCCCGAAATCGAAAGATTTCTTTGTGAAATTCGTCACCAGCTATGTGGGATTTGACTAGTGGGTTCCTTTCACCTATTAGGTCCCTAGAATTCAGTCAAATTCTTGATTCCATCATATTATTTTGACTAACAATAGAATATACAGTTCATATGTCACGCCCCAAACTAAAGGGGCGCAACTGGCTCCTAATGCCAAAACTCAGGCTCGAGCCGACCCTGCTGAACCATTTGCTACTAGGGCATGGCAACCACACGCAATCAAGAAAACAAACAAGTATATCTCGGCTTCAAACTAAGCCCTCAGCCAGCAAGGCCCCTATCAACTGATCTATAAAAGAAACAGCTACTCCCAAGAGATCATATAAATAAATATCCAACTAGCACAGAAGTCCTGATTGTGCCGTCGAGGCCACCATGATATCTATACTAAAACTGAAAGCAGGTATATATCAAGACAACATCAAACAGCTCACAAGCTTCAGCAAACCAACCAACTAGGCCAGTATGGCCATAATGTAGCTATACACCCTACACACTAGTCTGCAAGACTCTAAGAGTACTAAAGATTGGCGGGACAGGGCCCCAGCCTACCCATAAAGATATATACAACAAAAGGTAACAAACCTCCCAACTCTGGCAGCTCCGGAGGAAAGGAGCTAGACAATCGGATAGAAGTCAATCCTGCTACTGAGAAGGTCTACTAGGTCGTCTGTTGGGAACTGCATGAATGAATGCAGCGCCCCCAAGACAATGGGGCATCAGTAAAAAATAATGTACAGAGTATGAAAGACTATAGACTAAGTGAGCAAGTATCATAATATACCAAAAGTAATCACGTAAGGAAATCAAAATTTTAGATAAGCATGCTAACCCGCTACTGAATCTAAAAAATACAAAAATGATCTAACATCAACCTAACCAAGCCCCCATAAGCTCAGTAGGTACAATCAACATACCACCTACCTAGGCCTCCATAAGCCCAGAAGGTGCCAAATCAATCTACATACCCCTATCGGTAGCCCCTTGTCATTGTAAGAAGTCACATAGCCCTTTTTGGCAACGATATAGCCCCATAGGCAGTACGTAGCCCTCTTAGGCAACATTATCGCTCTGTGGTCTGCCCATAGCCCTCTTTTGCATCAACATAGCCCTGTAGGCAACACATAACACTCTTTGGTGTCAGAATAGCCCCGTAGGCAACACATAACACTCTTGGGCATCAACATAACCCCGTGGGCAACACAAAGCCCTCTTTGGAAATAACATAGTCCTATTAGACAACATCATAGCCCCCATAGGCAATTCATAGCTCAACAACTAACCACAATAGCCCCAAGGGCGACAACAAACAATTGAATAGGCTAAAGGCGAGCAATTTAGCTATAAACAATATATATGAATAATTTCCAAGTCGTTCCTAACTTAGGGTCGTTCTTAATAGATTAAGAGTCCCTAAAATGAGGGTTTATAACCACTCAATCAGCCAACCACTCCCAATTACATCTACAATATCACCAACATTAACTACCTCTACGGAAACATGTTGAACGAAGGGAATAACCTTAACATACCTTTCCAATGAATGCTCGAAAGACCGTAGTTCCTTCACAAAAGTTGTTCCTTTTGTCCTAAGCTTCACAAACACTATATATACACAACTGGTACGCACCTATATTGCCCCAACTTGTGGAAACGTCCGTAGAAATTCATAAAAACAATCATAAAAGAGTCCCGAGATGATTACCTTAGTTAACCAAGTTTAAAACTTGAAGAAACACCAATAACTACAATTTTATATCTTCAAAAACCAGCTCCAAACGCAGCTAATAGAAGGGGAAAATGATTGTCACGTGTAAAGGTCATGTTTCTAAGCACGGGGGCAACGTTTAATGGTAGCAATCATCAAAAACTAACCTTCATCATGCAAGAACTCCATATGAACCCTCTATTACGCTTTCTCTCTAGTTTGGAAGTGAAAAGAAATGTTTTCATGGCTTAAAACGTTGAGTAAGCTGACATACCACATTTTTTACCCGACCTAGATTCTGCCCCGGCAGTCCGTAGTAAAACCCTCATAACTTTTTACTCCGATGTCGGTTGGGTATGGGGTTTTGTACATTAAAAACTAGACTCGTAGGCCTTCCATTTAATGGGTGATAGGCCTTCTAACTTTTTATATATTGGGAGAAAACATCCAAGACATTTGACACAAATTTCAGAGAAATCTTTAAAAAGGAACTTACGATAAGTTTTGCCAACTTTTATTTTGCCACTTACCTAACTTCAAAACTTGAGATACAACCCTTGAACACTTAAAATATGACATACCACATCACTCTTAATTTATTACCCACCCTCCTTCTCTTTCCAAGAAGATACGAGTTAATTTAGACATTTTGAAAAGTCGGGGTATTACATCATATGACACCAATATAAATTATATCTTGTCCATTCTCACGATAAAAAATCTCCCTAAGCTGCGATGATACACCTATATCCAACTCGGTTGGTGAATCAATTTATATATTAGTTATTTGTTTTCTATTTTTAAAAATATAATGAAAGCATGCAAGAACATTGATAATAAATGTAACACCCCTGATTCGAAAAGAATAAAATATGTAGATTTCTACAAGTTGCAGGTGACACCAACAGAGGCCACCTACGGTATGTAGGTTGACCCACGAACCATAGGTGGTGTCCGTGGTTGGCCACCACAACTCTTTCCCCAAAACCCCCAGAAATTCCAGTTAAGTCTCGACCCACGGCAGGACCTACGGACCGTAGGTCAGACCATAGTCTGTGGTGCAGGTCCATGGATCGAGACTCTCAGCCCCAGTCTCTGAAGCCAATCGACATACTAACAATATGAGCCGTCAGTCGACCTATGGTCTGTCGGTCAGGCCCGTCGATGGTACCGTCAAAATTTAAGTTAAGGTCGCTTTTGTCTTTTCTCTTATCCATTAGACAGCTAAACTACGTCATTTAATCCCTAAACTACATCGTTTTGGTCACTTAAAGCCTAGTAACTTAATCAGATCGTTCCCTAATCGATTAATTCTCCAAAATTCATCAAACCAGAGAAAAAAGGAGAAGAAACAGTCGACCCAAAACTCTCCAAGAACGCAACAAGTTTTCTTCAGTTCCAGTCCTGAAATTGAAAGATTTCTCCGTGAAATTCGTCACCAGGTATGTGGGATCACTAGTGGATTCCTTTCATCCACTAGGTCCTTACAATTCAGTCAGACTATTGATTCCCATCATATTGTTAGACCTAGGAATTCTTGAACTTTAGAGAATTGTTGTGATTTAGCTGTTGTAGTGCTCTTACTCAAATTATCATGTTTTCGTAACATTGTTGCTTAGTTCCTTGCATGAAACTCAGAATCCTAGTTGTGTAGATTCGTTTAGTTCATGGATTACACTAGTTAGGTCAGATAAACAGATACACATGCCTCAGATTTCAAATGCTTCATTATCAGTATTTAAATGTTGCATTTTGAGTTAACATGTCAGAATATTGAGTTATCCAGTATATTTCAGTTATGTTGGATTGTACACAATTCTAGTTGGGAGTAGGCTTAACAACGAGTCGGACTAAGGTCAGTCACCCTCATAGTCCCAGATCTACTTGCCTTTGTATGTTTATAAGTCCCCTCTGTTGGGCATCAGATTTAGTGATCACTCCAGCCATGCCTTTATACCATTGGCAACGTATATTGAGTCCTCTCGATGGGGCGTATACATCAAACTCCACAGTTAGATCACGTGGTTTTATGTCGGTTAGTAGTAGCTCCCACAGTTAGACTTTAGTGCATTTGATCAGGTTCCAGTTATATTTCAGTATTCAGTTTCAGCATGTTATATACTTGGTCATTGCATTCAGGTTAGTTCATATTCAGTATATTTCAGTTTATTCATCATGTTCAGGTTATATCATTACACAGTATGCCTTGTTTAGTTTTATGTTCATTCATTTTTATCCTATCCTGCATGCTCAATACCTTTCAAGTACTGACACATACTCTGTGCTACATCTTTTCATGGTGTAGGTTCAGGTCCTCATCATTCAGATCATGTATAGATCGATTCCCGATTAGTATTCAATAGCATCAGTGGTGAGTCCTTATACTTCGAGGACAATGGACATGTTTTCTATTTCAGTCATTCATTTTAGTTTCAGTTTTTACTAGAGTTAGCTGGGGGCATGTCCCAGAATCTCTAGTCAGTTAGAGGCTTAATTCAGACATAGACAAGTTCAACTTTGGTATTTTGACTCATAGTCCAGCATCATTAACTCTTACTCAGTATTTATATATTCAGACCTACTTTGGGTATTCCCCATTATTCAGTTTATCTCATGTTTTAATGTTTCTGCATAGTATCTTTTGTTCAGTTGTTTAAGTATGCTCATGATATGACAGCTCAGGGTTAGCTTGGGGTAACTCATGATCCTAGGCCCCGTGTCTACGCCAAGGGGGTAGCCTTAGGGAGTGACAATAAAGTCTTGATATATCACATACATGAAAATATAATTAGAACATTCAAAGACCATCAAGTAGAAAATTATATTTGTATTCCTAGGAATTCTATTTGATTTTTCATTATGTCTGCTTTCTTTTTACTTAGACTTATACCTGAGTATTCTATGATATGTATGAATTTTTCTAATAACCTTATGTGTTCATCTTGGGTTTTATAATATAGTAATATATCATCAATATATACTACACAATTTTCTAGTTGTTTAAAATAGTTATCCATAAAGTGTTGATATCTACCTGGTCATTTTTATATCCAAATGGTAATATATTCCATTCATAGAATCCTTGTGGTACAGTGAATGTTGTTAGTTTTTTAGATTCTTCTTCTAGTTTTAAGTGATAAAATCCTGATTTACAATCAAATTTGCTAAAATAATTATATCCTTGCATTTGTCTTATTTTAGTATTTTATTTGGTATCGGATAATTATATGTTTTAGTTTTTGCATTTAAATTTCTATAATCAATAACCATTCTTCTTTTTCCTCTTTTTTGTTC
>JAJOOR010033597.1:0-15069 GCA_036250505.1 Solanum acaule | reverse complement strand
TTTAATTGCTTCCGCGACCAAGGATGTGTAATGATATGCTATGAGGCTTGTTTGGGGTTCCTTCGGGTTCCCCATTCGCCGGTCACGTCTAGGCCCTAAGCTTGGGTCGTGACATTTGTCTAGGTTGGAGGATTCTTCCCATGTGAATAAAGGTGAGCAAATCCAAGAAGAGTTTCCGGATGAACAATTGATGGTATTAGATATCTCTCAAGTGTCATGGTATGCAAACATTGTGAATTTGATAGTAAGCGGAGAGTATCCTCCGGGTGCAACCACCCAACAAAAGAAAAAGCTCAAGCATGATGCTAAATTCTATATATGGGATAAACCATTCTTGTTCAAGCAAGGTGTGAACCGGGTAGTGAGAAGATGCATTCCGGAGTATGAGGTTCACAAAGTACTCGAAAGTTGTCATGCTAGCCCATATGGAGGTCACCACGGAGGAGAGCGCACAGTGCATAAGGTACTTTAATCTGGTTTTTTTGCCCTCATTATTTAAAGATTATATTGCTTTTGTGAAGGGTTGTGATAAAGGCCAAAGATTGGATACTATTTCAAAAAGACATGAGATGCCGCTAAGTAACATTTTGGAGGTGGAAATCTTTGATGTGTTGGGTATTGACTTCATGGGTCCCTTCCCACCATCTAGCGGAAACCAATACATTCTTGTGGCTGTGGATTATGTGAGTAAATGGGTTGAGGTTGTAGCTCTTCCTTCGAATGATTCAAAGGTGGTGATCAAGTTCATCAAGAAGCACATCTTCACTCGCTTTGGCACTCCAAGAGCAATCATAAGTGATGTAGGTAAGCATTTTATTAGCCATCTAGTTAAAAATCTTCTTGCTAAGTATGGTATTTGGCATAAGGTTGCTACAGCTTACCATCCTCAAATGAGTGGCCAAGTGGAGGTTTCGAATAGAGAGGTGAAGCAAATTTTGCAGAATATGGTGAATGCGCAGAGGAAAGATTGTTCTAATAAGTTAGATGATGCGTTGTGGGCATATAGGACTGCGTATAATATACCCATAGGGACTTCTCCCTATCACATAGTATTTGGGAAAGCATGTCATCTTCCGACAGAATTAGAACACCAAGCTTATTGGGTAATTAAGAAGTTGAACTTGGACCCCGAGCTAGCCGGTAAAAAGAGAGTAAATCAATTGCATGAACTTGAGGAGTTTAGGCTCCACGCGTATGAGAATGCCAAGCTTTACAAGAAAAGATGAAGAGGTGGCATGACAAGCACATAGTTACTCGTACTTTCACTCCAGGGGAAAGGGTACTACTCTTTAACTCTAGATTGAGTTTATTCCCCGAAAAATTAAGGTCTAAATGGATTGGTCCTTTTGAAGTGGTAAGAATGACACAACATGGGGCTGTTGAACTGAAAGGTAAGACTGGCCTTACGTTCTTGGTCAATGGGCAAAGAGTGAAACACTACTTTGGTGAGGATTCGGATCGTGATCGGGAGGCTCTTGAGCTAAATGATGAATGATCCAAGTTGCGTCGTCCTGCGACTTTAAATTTAGTGTTACATGGGAGGCAACCCTTGAACAATGTAATAGATAGGTAGTTAGTTTTTGAATTTTGATTTTTGTTTAGTGTAGTTTCAATTCTTAGAATCTAGGAATTACTTTTAATTATTAGTTTTAGCTAGATAAGTTTTCTCATTATTTGTAACTTAGTTTGTAATAGTGAAAAACAAAAAAAAATACATGAAGCCAGGCGTACCGCGCCTGGCATAAAAGGTCAGAGGAGCAATTAGGGAGCGACGATGGAGCATCGCCCAACCATTGCACCTCTTGCATGTAGGCTGGCGCTCTACTAGGCGCGCCACGCTAAGGCCCTACGGTCAGAGCGCCTTTTCAGGCGCCATGGGGAGGCATCGTGCCCCCACCCAAATTTCCAAGGATCCGGGTTTCAACCTAATTTACCCGACCCATCCCCTCCATAAAATCCCTAAAACTCAAATTCAACCCCCATTCTTTCAAAACCCACCGCCCCAACCTCTCTTCTTCTTCCCAAAACTCTTCGTCTTCCTCCATAATTCCTCTATTAAAACTCCCACACAAACCTTTCATTTTCCCAACTTCCTCAACTCTTCTTCTTCCCCAAGCACAAGAAAAACAAATTAAATTTTTTTTCCCTCTTCTCCCTCACCCACTGCCCAACTCGACCCCCCCCCCCCCCTCTCTAATTTCAGTTTTTTTTATTTTTCTCCATTTTTGTTCTTCTTCACAGGTTGTAATGGCACCAAAAGTAGAAAATGTGGTGGGTTCCAAGAGTAGTAGAAAGGGTGAAACTTTCGGGTCCTCTAGTGGCCGGGAACCGATGCAAAAATTCAGCAAAAAGGTTGTGCAAAGGTATGGCTGGGCATGGTTCGAATGTCAAAAGGAAGCTAAGTATATGGGCGACGAATATGTGAATGATGTAATATTGCAGTCACAATTTCCTGTTATTTATCGGACTATGATGGAGTTGGGGCTGAAGTTTATCTTTGAAAATTTGGGTTATTGCAATTTGATGTTGGTTAGGGAATTTTATGCTAACTAGCTTACTGAAACAAAATATAAAACTGTGCCTGTTAGGGGGAAGGATGTGAAATTTTCTTCTCGAATTCTGAATGATTTTTTAGGAACCCCGAATTATGATGATGAAGAGTTTAATAACTTGAAGGATAATACCCTTCACTTTGCTAACTTTAATCAGGTCGCCCGGGCGTTATTCATATTAGTGTGTAGTGTGTTGTTGCCTACCAAACATTTGACTGAGGTGACGCGGGATAGGGTGGTTCTGGTCTATATGTTGATAAAGGGAATGCCTATTAATGTTGGGGTAATTCTGAGGCAAAATATGACGAAATTTAGGAACAATTTGAGCTGGAGGTTCTATTATGGGGGGTTGATTTTGAAGGCTGAGGGTATTGAAGAAGAAGCGGTGGACATGATTGTTACTTACCACCCTGATTTAATGGGCAAGATAGTTGATGCCACTAGGACGAAAGCATTGGACACGTCTCATGGATTTGTCTTGTCAGCCCAAGAGAGGCACGCTCGCGATGATAGTATTATGGCTAGGATGTTCGGCATGGAAGAATTGCAATTGCGGATAGGAGGACGTCTGGTTACTGACGAGGAGATGGAGACTTTGGCGGATCGATATCCGTTGTTCGAGAGTGCAACCTTTCTGTGCAGGTCTGGTCCCACCTTTTTAGAGCCTTTGGATGATGATGAGGCTACTGTTGATGAGGCGATGGATGATAAGAATGATGTTGTTGATGAGGAGGCGAGTGCCTTGATGGTTTGTTTATGGCAGTGATGACGAGGCCTAGAGGCCCGAGGGAGTATTCCTAGCTCTATACTTTGTTTTATTTGTGCACTGAGGACAGTGCTTATTTTTAAGTGTGGGGTAGGAAATATGTCTCTATTGTATATAGTTGTTTACTGCTTTATCGAGTCTAGTGTTTTAGTTAAATTTTTAAATTTTTTTTTATTTTGGGTTCCTGAGCGTTTGTTTTCGGTACTTTTACTGAGGATAGTCCCTTTGAACTGACTAGGACTAGGTTACTGCTTTATTGAGTCTTAGAGTGGTCATAGGAGTGACAATTCCTAATGATGGATGGATGACGACTGTCTTAAGGGAAATTAGTCCCATAGAGGAGTAGAATTGAGAAACCGACCTTGGTCTTTTGAAACCATGTCTGAAAAAGTTAGTCAAATGTCATGGGTAGTCATAACTGGAAAAGTGCAATAGAATGATAACCTTGAAACAAGCATGTGTTCTTAGTTTTGACTCAAAAATATAAAAAAATATTTTAAAAAATGGGCTTAATTGTGTAGTAGTACCGTAATGCAAGTTGTACGAGCATGTTAGTTGATATTACCTTATATGTGTCATGATGCCATGTGTGGTGAGTGTTGATTGGTTCTTGCTCGACTTGACATCTAGAACTTGTCTTGTGAGTGAATTAGTAGCTTGTATGACTTAGGGAATGTGATCGAGGCGTTTCTTTGAAATAGCCAATTCTTAACTCTACTTGTATGCCTAGAATTGAAATTATCCCTACTGAAGCCCCATTAAGCCTTTATCCTTGTTTGTTAATAAGCCACATGACAAGCCGAAACCCGTTCGTTTGATACCAAGTTCTTTTGATCCTAATAAAATCCTTAATGCACTATGTTAAGAAGGTTTGAAAATTGTTGGTTGATATAAGAAAGGGTGAAATGCTAAATTATGTGGAAAAGAAAAGAATAAGTAAATTTCTATTTTGGCCCTAGTCCGTAGTGACAATGTGCACCTCAACTCAATTGAGGGTGGCTATTTTAGAAATATGCTCTAAACATTAGTCCTGGTCCTATCAAGGATATTGTGGACCTCACTCGGACTTTAAAATCTAGAGTGAGGGTGGCTAGTGCAAAAGCATTAAAAAAAAATAAAGGGCAAAGATGGAGCAACAAAAAGGGGCTAATAGTCATGAAGTGTGTACTAGGAGGAAAGAAAAACTATGAAGGAGAGTGTTGGCAAAATAATGACATGTGCATTAGGGAGGTGTAGTCACTAAAATGATTCCTAAATATTCTCTCCCTCACCTTAAGCCAACATTATAGCCAAATGAAAGTCCTCTTGATTCCTTGAGAAATATAATGCAAAAGTAAGAAAACACTATGGGCAAGCTTATGGTCTATTAAAAAAAGTAAGAACTTCTTTTGTGAGAGTGAGTTGATTGTTTGAAAAAATGGCCTTGTTGATATTGTGATTGTTTGAGTGAAAGGCTTTACTAAACAAGAATAAGTGAGGGCATTCATGACATGTATAGGATTTTCTAATTGGTGTGTTTGTATGAGTTTGCATTAGCCCGAAAAATAGTACAAGAGTCATTCTTTGAGCATGTGTTGTAACTTGGTGTATATGTTGTGAAATGTTGCATCCATTGTAAACTACAAGATCATGATTAAAAGTGTTTGGTTGATTTTAAGGTGGGTTGATAAGTCCAAGGGTTGTGAAAAAGAGTTGATAATCTAGAGATTGTTTGAGGACAAACAAAAGTCTAAGTGTGAGGTGGTGATATTAGGCATATTTATATGCCTAAGTTGTCAATATTTGCCCATGAATTGATTAGATTGAAGAATGATCTTTAGTTATTAGCTTAATTTTTTGTGTAACTTGGGATGATTGTGCACTTACACACATGATTAGTTGTTTCAAGAACTCTCAAAAGGAATTGGAGTTGAAATGAAGGAAGAAGGAGTAAAGACATGCAAGAAAACGACTAAGGCAAAAATCAACAATGCCAGGGGTACTGTTGGGCACGCCGCGCCAAGGCTTGAAGGATAGAGTCCTGTTTGTGGCGTGCTGAGAGGCGCGACGCGCCAAGGAGTCAACTCTAGAGGCCTTTCTCAGGCGCTCTACTAGGCGCGGAGCGCCAAGTGGAGAGTCCTGCAACGAGTATTAGGCGCGAGGCTCCATGAAGTTTCCGACTTTTTCAACTAAAACATTAGTTAAAAGGATTCCTATTGTAATAGGTTTTGTCTCCAACTTTTCCAACTCTTATAAATAGACACTTAGGGCTCCATAGTTAAGGTCTGACTTTTATTGGGTGTGCAAGAGCAAGTATCAACGTTTATAATAGGTTTTGATCTTCTAACTCTTCTATTTTCCGGAATCACATGAACAATTGTATGTTGTGATTTTCTAATAGCATGAGTGGCTAAACGCCTTAGTTCTGGGGTTGTAGCTACGAATGGATTGTTGATTATTAAAGGCTTTTTGAATTAATTATTGGTTGTCATAATAAGTTGCTTCTATATTCTTGATTTAGTATTTTATGCTTGATCACCATAAGTTAAATATATTGTCTAATCTTAAAATCGGGAGAGGAGAGGTTAGATAGACCGGACGAACACCTTGCTTGGTTATGAAATAGGATGAAATATAAATGCTCGCCAGTTAGTCTATTTATCCCCGCTTAACGATGTAGTTAGATAGCTAATTGGAGTAGGCGATGAGATGTGTATAGCCCGACTCATATAATTAACCTTATAAACCAGTAACTTGACAACTGAAATTAGTTCTAAGCCGATGATATGATGCATGAAATTCACTACATGTTGCAGCCCTGGAATTGTCTTTTACTTGCTTGAAACATCATTTTTAAAGTCATTCACAATTGGTTAATTTTACTTATTGCATAATTAGTAGTAGTTAAGAATCATCACAATCTGTTAAACGGTTACTATTACTTTTATTTGTATAATGAAGTGTTAGATATAAATTGATCATAAGTCCCTTAGGAACGATAACTCGTTTCTTTAAGAATCTATATTACTTGCGCGACCACGTACACTTGCGTGTATATTGGGGAGCAACAAAGGTGGATGGAGTTACTCAAGGACTATGATGTGACCATCCAGTATCATCCGGGCATGACTAATATGGTGGCAGACGCGCTAAGTCAGAAGACGGTGAGTATGGGTAGTCTAGCTTGCTTGAGTTTATCCAAGCGACCTTTGGCTAAGGAAATTTAGACCTTGGTGTCTAAGTTCATGCAGTTGGGCATCTCATAGAAAGGTGGGGTGCTAGCTAGCATTGAAGTAAGGGCCACGTTCATTGAGGATATCAAGGCCAAATAGTTTGAGGATGGGCATTTGAAAGAGCTCAGAATTAAAACAGTGTCTGGCAAGGCACAAGAGACCACTCTTGATACGGGAGGTGTGCTAGTTTTAAAGGAATGATTTGTGTTCCTAGAATAGATTACTTGGTTCAGAAGTTGTTGAAAGAGTCCTATGGTTCGCAGTATTCCATTCATCAGGGTATGACCAAGATATACCGAGATTTGATGCGACTTTATTGGTGGCCTTACATGAAGAAAGATACAGCGGAGTTTGTGGCTAAGTGTCAAAATTGTCAACAAATAAACTATGAACATTAGAGGCCTGCAGGTTTGCTTCAGAGAATGCCTATTCCAGAATAGAAGTGGGAAATGATAGCTATGGATTTGTCATTGTTCTTCTAAAGACTTTGGGGAAGTATGATTCTATTTAGGTAGTGGTTGACATATTGACTAAGTCAGCCCATTTTATTTCGGTCAAAATAGATTATAATGCTCAGCAGTTGGCCAAGGTTTATGTGAAAGAGATAGTGAGGTTGCACAGGGTACCCCTTTCTATCATATGAGATGGTGGTACGTAGTTCACCTCCAAATTTTGGAGGAAATGACATGATGAATCGGGCACACAACTCACTTTTAGTACAGTTTTTCATCCTCATATGGACGGGCAGTCAGAGAGGACTATCCAAGTGTTAGAGGACATATTGAGGGAATGTGTGATTGACTTTAGAGGGCATTGGGATAAATTCCTACCATTGTGTGAGTTCTCCTAAAATAATAGTTATCACTCCAGTATAGATATGGCACCATTTGAGGCACTCTATGGGAGGTGATGTAGATCACCCATAGGATGGTTTGAAGAGGGAGATGTGAAACCTTTGGGGGTTGATTTAGTGATGGATGTTTAGGATAAAGTGAGGAGTATTCAAGCTAAGCTTTTAGCAGCCCAGAGTAGGCAGAAAAAGTATTCAGACCATAAGGTAAGAGACATGGCATTTCAGACTAGTGAGAAAGTTCTTCTTAAGGTATCACCCATGAAAGGGGTAATGAGATTTGGCAAGAACGGCAAGCTTAGTCCTCGATACATTGGTCCATTTGAGATTCTTGACTGTGTAGGACCGGTATCGTATAGATTGGCTCTACCTCCTAGCCTATCGGGAGTTCATCTAGTATTTCATGTGTCCATGTTGAATAGATATCATGGTGATAGATATCATGGTGATGGGGATTACATTATAAAATGGGACTTTGTGTTACTAGACAAAGATCTTTCGTTTGAGGAGGAACCAGTTGCAATTCTTGATCGTGATGTACGAAAGCTGAGAACCAAAGAGATTAAGTCTGTGAAAGTTCAATGGCAGCATTGTCCAGTTGAGGAAGCTACTTGGGAAACAGAAAAGGACATGCGAGACAAGTATCCCCATTTGTTCGATGATTCAGGTACTACTTCACTCTTACTTTAACATGTTTTTCCTAAGTTTTTCACTCAGGGACGAGTGATGGGTAAATGAGAATCTATTGTAATGACCTGCTCCCGTCGTTATAGAAAATCCAACAGGGAAAAATTTTGAGCCGGAAAACTTTTTCGTAGTAACTTGAGAATTTCTAGCCTAGTCTAGATTTGGACGAAATCGGAGTCAGTGAGGTCTAGGGAAATCTGGTAATAGATGAGAGATCTAATAATGAATTTGATTTCATGAGTGAATAGCTAATACATAAAGGAGCTCGTATAACTTTACGGAATTGAATTCGGACGAGTGGAACTCCTGAAACTGATCTTACCGTGAACGGGTAGTTTCTAAGTGTCATGGGTTGAGGTGTGTTGTGAAATGGGGATTTGAAACTCTAATTCCGATGTTCTGTCTCCGCACAAGCCGCCAGGGCTGATTTTTTCCGCCAGGGTGCGGCCGATGTGGCGGGTTGGTGGCCGCAATAGTGGACCAGTGTAACACCCCGGAAACTAGTAGACTAAACTAGGGTAAAATGTGAGGGTTAGAGGCAAGAAAGAGGGCAAGAGCCAAGGAAGAGGACTAAGGCAGTCCACTCTTACATGGACACTGCCTCACCTTCCACGACCACCACCACGGCTCGTTGTGTGGCTCATGGTAGGCTAGACAGTGGCTAAACAAAGGCTGTCCAAAACAGCCCCCTCCACACGAGCCACTTCACGGCTCATGGTGATGACCGCAGCTCGTGGGAAGGCTCGTGGTGGTGCCTTAGATTTTTAGGGGTTAAGGGAAAGGTTTCCTAGCTACTGTATCATGACCACGAAAGGCACCACGGCTCGTGGTAGGCACTACGGCTTGTGGTAGGCACTACGGCTCGTGGAGCCTCATGTGAAGGGATTTTCACTAGACTTAGAGTTTAGGGTCAACTTAAAATGATGATATGCCTTAGCTCAAAACGAATAAGGTGGGCCATTACCTATCCAGTTAAAGGTCTCTGAGTCCTCTTTTCAACGCCACTGAGTTTGCCCAATTCCCATCTCTGAGTAAAACGTTATGCTCGAAATAGTGAAGCACTGTCAGGCCGAAAATTCTTCGCGACCCTTTCGACGGGCCGTGGTGATGATAATGATCCGTGAAGGCGTCCTTTATGCCATTTCGACAGTTTCTAGTCAGGGAACTTCTTGGGTCTTTTCCCAATTGTTTTAACTCAAAGATATGTCCTTTTTCCCAAGCCTAGAACCCCTATATATAACCCCAAAACTCACCAATTAAGTCTTTATTCCAAAACCCAAATAATTCCCAAAGTTCATCCTCTCCAAAAATTCTCTCTCTAGAAAGCTCAAAGAAGAAGAAGAAGAAGAAGAAGAGGGTCAAGCTAGGTCAAGTCAAGACTCCATTGTTTCAATCTTTCTAGGCTTTATGATCAAGGTATGATGGCTTATTCATCGATGGAGTCCCCCAGAATTCCCCCAATTGTGAAGACCAAATCCCCAATTCAAGTTAGAATTCCTTCCAATATTGTTGGTTAAGTTGAGTATGACTCCAATCGAGTGGATAGTACTTGTTTATGATTGATTTAGTAGTGAATCATGTTATTGTGATGATATTACATGTTTTCTATGGCTAGCCCTAGTGTAATTGATGAAATTGAAGTTATGTGAGTTTATGCCATGAAAGGTGAAATTGAGGATTTATAGATGATCTTCTAGAATTGATGTTATGAGTAGTAATTGTTCAAGAATAAAAGCAAGTAGACATGAATTGAATTAGATCATAGTATATATGATGGACCATGACTAGTAATGATAGAGATTGAGCCTTATGATGAGATATGGTTAGAATTGCTTAAGAAAGAAGTATGTGATTAGAATGCCTTGTAATCTAGGTTCATAAAAGGCATTTAAGAAGTAAAGCTATTAAGAGTAAAGACTCATAATTATGAATGTTGACTTCTAGGGTTTCGAAGGTAAAGCTAATATGAAGATTTTTGTATGATAAGGCCCTAAGAGGGAAGTTGACTTGATAATGGTTTACTATTAGATAGAATGGCTGAGGTAGGACTTTACCCACCTAATCTACCTCATGAATGTTTGAATGCATAAAGGGATACAATCACATGAGTTAGGATGATATCCATGTCTAGTGTTTGAACCCTAAGTGTGATGATTGAAAGTAAATCTTGAACCTCAAGGAGGTGAATTATGAGATTAAGCTTATAGTAATTGAACCATTTGAATCATGTTATCATACATGTCTAATGTAGTAATTCTAGATGTGTTGATTGAGTATGATCTATGGTCCTTGAAGGACAAAGTATGAGAATTATGTATGACTATGAGATTATGTACATGGTTTATGAACAGTTTGAGAGTAAAGTGAATAGGCTAATGACCTAGTTGTTGTACTTTTGAAAGGCTATTCTCATATACACACCTAGGTATGAATATGATATGATGTGAGTAGTTCCCTCACAATATGATGATTCTAAGGTTGGAAGACTAGTCTCACCTAATGAATCTATATGAAGACATGGACGGTGAAAGGTTGTTCTCACGCATGATCTAATGAACTATAGTATGAGTTATGTTGGATTGAGTGTCAAGACATTCTTCCATAAATATGAACTTAAGTAAAGACATAATATGAACTCAATGGAAATTATGCTTAGCATCGAGTGGATATTGAATATGAGACGAAAGCTTTTACGCTAGTTGAGTCCGGCTTCCCAATGAAAGCTTTTACCCTAGTTGAGTTCGGCTTTCTAAATGGTTTCCTTCAACCTTAGCTGAGTCCGGTTTCCCAAAATATATATCTCATGAGATGGAAACCTTATACATTAGTAGAATCCGAGTTTCTAGTATCAATCTCCTTACCTCATAAACTGTGTGCCCTCGTAGGTTACTTAGCTATTGGATCCACCTAAGCTAAGAGTATGGTTCTACCTTAGGCAAGTAGAACAACTCCTTTTCGGTGTGGGGTAGACACCGGATTCCGTGTTAGCTCACATGGTCTGTGTCGGTTAAGGTTAATTCCCACAACAAGAATATAAATTATGAACTACGGTTACTCAAGAAGTTTTACTTAGCATGAGTGAGATTTATGGGGTCTTATTCATGCATTGCACAAGTATGCTTTAAGGGTATCTATGGTATGTTCCTTTTATGTCATGATGATCTATGTAATGAATATGCTTATGACTTATGCTTATGATGAATGCTTAGTTTGGATTGTTGCTATAGTTGCCTTCCAATGCATGTGTGACTAAAAGTGAGTATTCTCTTGTCTTTGTTAAGTAAGATGAGGGTGAGATAAAAAGATAGTAAGTATGAATGAGAACCTAAAGTGACTTGCTTAGCATGGGTGGGATTATGGGGTCTTATCCATGTATTGCACAAGCTTGCCTTGAGGTGACTTATGTAGAGTTTCTCTTATGTCATGTTAAAATAGATGCATTAAATATGCCTATGTCTATGTTGTTATCTCTTATGCTTATAGCCTATGTCTTATGATGATGTCTCTTATGTTCATGACTTATGATATTGTCTCTTATGATTATAGTAGATGTCTTATGTTGACTAATGCCTCTTAGATGCTCTTATGATGTTATGCTAGCTATTACATTTAGTACTTTTGTACTAACGCATACTCTTGCCTACATTCTCATCAAATATAGGGTTTGGCGATTTTGAGTTCCATTCTTGAAGATTGGTTTCTAGAAGTGCAAGGAGTTGAAGACTTGGTGAATCCTCATAGCATCGACGATGTGATCACTTTTCCTTTATGTTTTAAACTATTGTATGGGCTGCGTCCCAAAGAATTATTCAAGTTGTATTAGATGGTTTGAGACAAGTGTTATAAACTTCCGCTTGCTTTTTATAAAAAACTTCAATTGTACGGAAAAAGTTTTAAAATTTCCACATCATTTCTATTTACTTTATGTTATGATATGCTAGGTGGCTTGTGTTAGGCCTTTCGGGGTCTAGTACGCCATGTTACATATAGGGTGTACCCTAGGCCGTGACAACCAGTCGCGAATTAAGTCGGAAATAAATCCCAAAAATGCCATTATTATGTAAAATTCGTTCTTAAGAATTAAGAAACGAACCAGGGTGACTTCTTGACAGTTTTTCACCATTATTAAGGCTAAAGGTAAAGTTTTACTCCCCGAATCCATTATTCGATCTGTAGAATGTAAATTCATGGGTAATTATTGTCGGGGGAGGGTTTTGGAACTATTTTGGATGGTGGGAAAAATCCCTAACTGCATATTAGGATCATGGATTTGGCCTAAGGTTGATGATTTCGATTGTATTCCGGGTAATTAAGCCTCGTTAATTGATCCTCGTGTTATATTGATTATTTGTAGACCAAGAACAAGCGAAAAGATTTCGAAAAGGGAAGAATAAAGTTTCATAGGATGGTTAAAGCTTTGTTCGAGGTAGGTAATGGTTGTGATTTAATGTTTGGGTGATGTATGTTAGTAATTACTTCATTATAATGCATGTATGTATGTGAATGTTGCACTATTGATCACACTAATTGTAAATGAGTATGAATGAATGATTGTATGCCATGAATCAACACTTGATTGTATGATTTGGAGAATGTACCATGTGATTTTGATTGTGGCATGTTGAATGGAAAGGGTGTCATGTTCCGACACACTAACTGGGATCGGATGTCACGTACCGACATACATATTGGAACGGGTGTCATGATCTGACACACTAACTTGGAACGGGTACCACGTACCGGTACACTAATAGTTTGGGTATGGATTCCATGAGAGGACCATTGACTTGTCACGTAAATATGCTGTTGAGAATGTGGAATTGTACATTGATCCAGAATTGATGACTGATATTGTATATGTTCGGTATATGCCAGTTTTAATATTTTGTGGTTACTTATATATGCTTCACGTACCGACATACATATTGGAACGGGTGTCATGATCTGACACACTAACTTGGAATGGGTACCACGTACGGATACACTAATAGTTTGGGTATGGATTCCATGAGAGGACCATTGACTTGTCACGTAAATATGTTGTTGAGAATGTGGAATTGTACATTGATCCAGAATTGATGACTGATATTGTATATGTTCGGTATAACTGTGTGATCCTACCAGTACACTGTGGTTGTGTACTGATACTGCACTTGCTCTTTCTTTGTTGAGTACATGCCATCTTTAGGCGGCTAGTGACAAACCTCGTTTAGAAGACCAGTGATCGATCAAATTCAAGAGTGAGCCAGTTCTCCTAGGCTACCATGAGTTCTCCTTTTGCTCAGTCTATCTTATTCGGACTTAGATTAGCTTAGATATTCGTATTTTTAATTGAGTTGTACCCATTTCCTTTAGACTTATGGTTCCTTGTTAGAGTTTTGGTACATTTACTTTCAGGTTCTAGGGAGTATTTCCGCAATATTTTGTTAGTCGTTGTTAGATCTTTTGGCGTTTATGGGAACTCTATTTGACTTTTGCATTTAAACATGCTTTTGTATCTTTAAATGCCTAGCAATTGATTAAGTTGTGTACTTCTTGGGTTAGCTAATTAGTATTAATGGTTCTCCCACCGGAGGGTTAGTATTGGTGTCAATCACGACGGTCTGGATTGTGACAGCACACCATGGAGAAGTACTCAGACTAATGAAATCCTTATCCAATAGGACCTTTAGCTTACCTTTTAACTCCTTAAGTTCTGTCGAAACTATTCTCTAAGGAGGAATAAAGATAGCCTGCATATCTAGAAGAAGGTTAATTTCAAAGTCGATTTTCCTTTCGGGAGGAACACTAGAAAGATCTTCTTGAAACACTTCCGGAATTTAATTCACAATAGGAGCTGACTCAAGAGTAAGAGTTTCAGAATCTGTATCCCTAACTCGTACTGGATGATAAATGCAACCCTTAGAAACCATCTTTCTAGCTTTAGGACACGAGATAAACTGACCCATAGGAGTAGAATTATTAGCCTTCAATTATATGAATGGTTCATTCGGAAACTGAAACTTAATTACTCGGGTTCTACAGTCAATAAAGGCATAAAAAGCATAAAGTCAATTTTCACCGGGAACAGTGTCTAAATCAAGAATATCCAACACTACAGATAAGCTGAGGTGATTTTCTAAAATAATTGAGACTGGGCAATCATTGAAAACCCATTTAGCTAGAATTGAATCACTGACTAGAGTAAAGACTCAAAGGATTCTAAATAAAAAATTTGGGGCTCTTATCAAACTTCATAGCAACATAAGGAACCACGAAAGACAATGTAGCACTTGGGTCTAATAATACATAAATATCAAATTAAAATACTCACAACATATCAGTGACCAAATTTAGGAAAGACTCATAATCATGACGGTGAAAGGTTGTTCTCATGCATGATCTAATGAACTATAGTATGAGTTACATTGGATTGAGTATCAAGACATTATTCCATAAATATGAACTCAAATCAAGACATAATATGAACTCAATGGAAATTATGCTTAGCACCGAGTGGATATTGAATATGAGACGAAAGCTTTTACGCTAGATGAGTCCGGCTTCCCAATGAAAGCTTTTACCCTATTTGAGTACGGCTTTCTAAATGGGTTCCTTCAACCTTAGTTGAGTCCGGTTTACCAAAATATATATCTCATGAGATGGAAACCTTATACCTTAGTAGAGTCCGGGTTTCTAGTATCAATCTTCTTATCCCATAAATTGTGTGCCCTCGTAGGTTACTTAGCTATTGGATCCACCTAAGCTAAGAGTATGGTTTTGTAACGACCCTAAAAATGAACTAGTGAAACTAGAGCCTCACATGTGAGTTTGAGTTGAGAACTTGATGAAATGATGAGAAATGACCGTGACGTACGGAAACTAGTCATTTGAACTAGTGAGTTGTAAGGATCAACTTTAAATGGTCATATCTTTTAGCTCAAAATGAATTAGGTGGACCTTTACCTATCCAATTAAAGGTCTCTGAGTCCTCTTTCTAACGCCACCGAGTTTGCCCAATTC
>JAJOOR010033596.1:0-10319 GCA_036250505.1 Solanum acaule | reverse complement strand
CATTTGAGGATAGTGCTCCAGACTTTGAGAGATCAGCGGCTTTATGCCAAGTTCTCAAAGTGTGAGTTTTGGCTTGAGTCTGTAGCCTTCTTGGGGCACGTGGTGTCCAAGGAGGGTATTAGGGTTGATCCGACGAAGATTGAGGCTTCAGACCATTGAAACTTAATTGTCTTCTGAGTCAATTTGGTCAAAGGGGATTAAATAGATGAGAACCCATCTAGGAACCTTCTATAATAGCCAGCTAAACCCAAGATACTCCTACTATCAGTTGGAGAGGTTGGTCTAGGCCAATTCTGAACTGCCTCAATCTTTTGGGTATCAACTTTAATCCCCTCTCTAGACACGACGTGGCCTAAAAATGCCACAAATTCAAGCCAAAACTCACACTTAGAGAACTTGGCATACAACTCTCTATCTTTTAAAGTCTAGAGAACTATTTTGAGATGACTAGCATGATCTTCTTCATTCCTTGAATATATTAGTATGTCATCAATGAAGACGATAACTAACATATCTAAATAAGGTTTGAAGACTCTATTCATAAGGTCCATGAACGTTGCTGGTGCATTAGTCAAACCAAAGGACTTGACCAAAAACTCATAATGACCATAACGAGTCTTGAATGTTGTCTTTGGAATATCACATTCTCTTACTTTCAACTGATGGTAGCCAGATCTGAGGTCTATCTTAGAGAAACAAGTGGCACCCTGAAGTTGATCAAAAAGATCATCAATCCTTGGGAGAGGATATTTGTTCTTGATGGTAACGTTGTTCAACTGGTGGTAATCTATACCTATTCTAAGGGAACCATCTTTCTTTCTCACAAATAAAACCGGAGCGTCCCAAGGTGAGACACTTGGTCGAATAAAGCCCTTATCTAAGAGATCCTTTAACTGCTATTTAAGCTCTTTCAACTCTGTTAGTGCCATTCTATATGAAGGAATAGATATATGATGAGTATCTAGAAGAAGGTCTATATCGAAGTCTATCTCTCTTTCAGGAAGGACTCCTGGGAGATCATCTGGAAACTCTCTTACTACTGAAACTGATTGAATAAGAGGTATCTCAACACTAGAGTCATTAACTCGGACTAAGTGATAGACACACCACTTGGAATCTAACTTTCTCGCCTTAAGGTACGAAACAAAATGACCCTTAGGCACTACTGAACTGCTCTTCAACTTAATAACTGGTTCACTGGAAACTGGAACTTGCCTACTCCAGTTCTACAATCTACTGATGCATAACAGACATGAAGTCCATACCTAGAATGACATCAAAATCTACCATGTCTAACTCAACTAAATCAGCCATGGTACTCTTGTGATTGACGAAAACGGAACAATCATGATAAACTCTTTCTGCTAGAATAGACTCACCAACAGGTGTAGAAACATGAATGGTTCACTAAGTTGCTCAGGAATAACATCAAATTTCATAGCACTATACGGAGTTACAAAAGATAAACTTGCTCCTGGGTCTAGCAAAGCATAAGCAGTAAAGTCAAAGACTTGGATCATACCATTGACAACATCTGGCGAATCCTCTTACTCTTGGCGACTATTGATAGCAAACAATTGGTTTGTTCCTCCGCCAGTACCTGAAGTATCCCATCTACGTGCAACTCTTTCTGGTGGAGCAACTGAAGAAAACTGGGCTCTATTACCCCCATTACCATTACTATGTCTGCTTTTAGGACACTCTCATAAAATGATCGTTCTGGCCACACTTAAAGCAACCAGTGGAGCCATTAAGACACATCCCTGAGTGGTTCCTACCACACTTAGCACATGCAGGACTCTTAGTACCCCCTTGTGCCTTACTACCTTCCGAATGCGCAGGTCTAGCTTTGAAGTTCTAGAATTCTGACTATTGTACTCACATTTGTTCCTTGGTGCAGGTGCACTAGCAGATGATGAAGCAGGTCTTTTCTTCTTATGCTGGAAAGAAGACCGGTTCGCATTACTCTTTTGCTGCCCGGATTCATTCCTTGATATCTTAGCCCTCTTATTCTCAAACTCTTCTCTATCCTTCAACTGGTTCTTCTCAACTTGTTGCATATGGATCATCAGCCTTGCTATGACATGTAACCTATAAACATGGTTGCCTTACCTTCCTTACTTGACAGATGAGACATCCCAACAACAAATAAACTCATCATGCTCCCCATGTCAGCAACCATCTCTTTGTTTCTCTTAGCTCACGAGGAAAAAAACACCTCATGAAGTCACTCTTGACCATAGGCCAGCTAGAAATCGGTTACACGTAAGCACGAGTTAGAAAGAGACTTTTATAGAGATACACTCTATCGCACGAAGTTAGTATGAAAGAAGTGAAGAAATTCCTAAATGTTGCAGCCTCCTAATTATAGATGTGGCGCTCTTCACGCCGATAACTAGGATTCTACAGACACGGCTTCATAGACTCCCTAGTACTCTTGAACTTTGTGCTCTGATACCAAGTTTGTCACTCCCCGAGCCTACACCCTGGAAGTGGCCGGCACTCGAGAACCATTGTTGGCCCTAAGCAAACCTTTGGTCTGGCTTACTTACTCAGCGGAAGACTTTAAGCATTAAGAAAAGGATTCATATGCTAAATAACTCTATCGCACGAAGTGAGTATGAAGGAACTGAAGAACTTACCTGGTTCAACTCAACTCAACATAATTGAACTCATTTCAATATAAACCAGTTTAAAAACAAGTGCCATATAAGGAAAAGTTGTTTAAAACATGATATCAACTATGTGTATTTAGAAATACAATAATAACTCTGTATGTATGCAAAGATACAATATGAACTTTGTTTGTATATAAAGATACAAAATAATGTTGTGGGAGTTTCTCTAATCGACAACCATCACTTAAGAGTTATAGTGATGATACAGCATTTTACCTCACGGTGCCAAGGACCGTCCTATACCTTGCAGGGGGTATAGAACCTAACTCACTAAGTGGATACACTAGTCTATGCTGAAAAACACTAAAGGAATCATCTAAAAAGTATGACCCTTTTCTACCCATGATGGCTACATGGTTTATGGGGGCTGTGAGTTGTCTGAACACTCCCCCATATCGATGCTCAATACTACTCCCAAAAATATAATATTAGTTCTTATGTTTAAAAACATACTTATTTCATTGATTTGAGATTAGTGCTCAAAAACATAGCTCAAAGGCTATCTTGGAAATCAAAATTTCCTCTCTTGCTTCATTTAGAAAGCGATTACTCTTTTCTGAAAACTAGCCCGAAAGCTCCTTGGAAATCGAGGTTTCCTTTCTTGTTTAAATGTGAAAACATTTTAAACCCTTTGGGAATACATAGCCCCCATATACTTTTGAAGAAATGAACTTCATCTTTACTCTTTACTGAACTCAAAACATAAGTCTTAAAACAAACTTAAAACGTTTGCAAAAGACTTTTGGAAAACTTTATGAACTTCTCTTAACTTGACTCTTGACCTTAACTGCTCTTGACTTGACTCTTAAGTGGTCTTTGAATTTAATTATGGATTCAAGGATTGAGATTTGTGACAGGAAAGATCTCATGATGTTTAGGAATAATTTTAGATAGTTAATCATGAGAAACGATTAAGAAATCACTACTGGAACACTAATTCACGACGCGGAGGGACATTTAAATTTGGTCGCGAAAATAAATTTTGAGGCAGAACGGTCTGTGACCACTCCGCAACGCGAAAAATAATTTTTCAAAACTGGGGAATGGGTCAGCGACGCGGAGACACTACCAGATTTCGACCGACGAAATTTCTTCTTAGTTTTCCAGCTCTAAACTCCATTGGTTCTTTCCCTAAACACTTAGAATCATTAATACCCTCAATGTACATCAGATTCTACTCGAAAACACAACTAAAACATGAATCAATCTCAATAAAACTCCAACAACACAGCCCACAAGGATTCAAACGAACTTCATCAATAATTCGAGGAATTTACTTTCAAATCAATATACTTTGCTGAAATTGAATCAAGTTTGGCGCATGGGTGACCTAACCCAATGCTATGTGATCTCACATACCTTGTAGGGATCACCCCCGCCGAAATCCACAAGCTAATCTCGACGAATCTTGAACGTTCTTCTCCTTTCTCCTCTTTTCTCCTTTCTCCAAGCCCTAGCGTGAAATTCACTTTTCTAAAACTGACTAAAATCAGACTTTACCCCAATTAAACTCCTAAAAACGAATTAGAATAATTAGGTAGGGTAAAGACTAAATTACCCTTCCAAAATTCGGATTTGGACTTTTCTAATTCCAACAGCCCAACTTCTAAAAGGCATAACTGACTCATACTAACTCCGAATCGCGCAAACTTAGCGGTGTTGGAAAGATCATTCCAAGATCTTTCCTACCATATATGGAAGTACCTCTAACTCTTCCTGAGCCAGAAGTTATGGCTGTTTGAAGTTGGACAAAACTCAACTTTTCTTAACTTGAACAAATTTCCAGATTTTCATTATTTCCAAAAATGACTATTTCCAGTTCTTAGCTTCTTCCTCGCTATTTCAAATTGCCAGATGTTACAACCCCTAATCCCAACTTCTTGTAGATAGATAATGGCATCAGATTAATGCTAGCACCCAAATCACACAAGGCCTTCGCAAAATGCAACAACCCAATGGTACAAGGAATAGTGAAAGCACTAGGATCCTCTTTCTTCTGCCCAAGTGAGCTAGTGGCAATAGCACTACAATGTTGCAACCTCTCATCATTCCCAAAACTGACAGCCCTCTTTTTGGTCACTAAATCCTTCATAAACTTCGCACACCCATGCATTTTCTCCAAAGCTTCTATCAACGGAACATTGATGGAAAGCTGTTTCAACATAGTAATGAACCTGCAATATTTTCCTTCTTCGGTCTTCTTCACCAATCTTTGCGGGAATAGCGGTGGAGGTCTAGGCATGGGAACAACTTTTTGGGTCACCTCCGCTTCCTTCTCTGTAGCATTCTTAGAATCTCAAGTAACCTCTATCTCATCTTCATCTCTTTCTACCACAATTTCAACCTCAGTCGACATAGGGGGATCAATGTTTTATTTACCTCCTCGAGTAGTGACTGCCATACAATGCCCATCATTCTTCAAATTCTGGATGGTGTTGCTAGGAAATGTGCTAGGCTGACGTGGGTTCACTGTAGTAGACAACTGATTAAACTGCTGCTCAATTTGCTTGATCGACACAACATAGGCATCAACTTTTTGACCGATTCCAAACAAGTCGTTTTGCATCTCTTTCACATTCTCATCAATTGCATCAAACCTCTTCATCATCTTCTGCATCATATCCTCAATGCGTGACATACTACCCTTGCTTCTCTATTTCCAGATTCTTGATTTGCAGGTGGAACATAAGGCCCAACTATCTCGTTTCTATTGCCATAGTTGTTCCGGTTGTAGTTGTTATCGCGATTGTAGTTTCCCTCTCGATTGTAGTTTCCATAGTTCTGACCTTGGTGCCAATTATCCAAGTTGGAACCTTGGGGGTTCGCTCAGAAACCCCCCGTCTGATCATTCACCAAATACGCATCCTCCTTATAGTAGCATTCCTCAATTGGTGGTGGAGGAGTTCTAGTTAGGTAATTTATCACATTCACCTTCTCTGCACTTCCACTCACATGCTTCAGTACCAACCCAAGTTTTGTCCTCATCTGAGCCATCTCTTCACGAATGTCATCACTAGATTGATTGGTGCTGCTTAAACAACGAATGTGCTTCTTCCAGTATTAGTTTTTCTACTGCTTCATGCCTTATTATTCCAGGAAATCTTCTCTGATTTCTCAGTGATCTCCTCAAAAGTGCACTCACCATAGGATCCTCCTGCGATAGTATCTAGCACAACTTTTCCGTTGTCATCCTGCCCTCTACAGAAATACTCTTTCAATGACTTATTATCTATGCGGTGATTCGTAACACTTCTGATGAACGTAGTGAATCTATCCCAATAACTGGTCACAGACTCTCCAGGTAGTGCAACAAAATTATTCACCTTGTCCTTATGGTTAAGCTTCTGAGACACTGGGAAATACTTTGTCATGAACACTCGATGCAGTTAATCCCATGTATGAATTGAATTATATAAAAGCTCAGCAAACCACACCGCAGCATCACCGGTCAATGATAGAGGGAAGACTCTCAACCCTATGACATCCATATCCAACTCCGATCGCCCCACACAACTTTTATAGACACTTCTCAATTTAGCCATGTGACCATGCGAATCTTCCGAAGCTATCCCAGAGAACAACCCTCTCGCTGTAAGCATCTACATAAGACTGCTGGTCACCACAAATGTATACCCTGGAGGTAGAGGAGGAAGAACAATGGGCCCTTCTGATTCAACTGTATTGAAGCTAACCCTGTAGTTATCACGCAACCTTGGTTCTAGCGGATTTTGTATCCTCAATGCATCTCCAATAAGATTTCCACCATGAACCTAAGCTTGAACATTAACAACCTCAAAAGGCTGCAATTGTACTCCATCACCTAGATTCTCTCCTATTGGATTGATTTGGACCCCTTGATTATTCATTTTTCTCAAAGTTTTGCTCAACTCTGGATCATAGGGGGTCAATGGTTCGCCTCGACTCTGTGTACTTGGCATACACTAGAGTAAAAATCTGTAGAAATAAAAAACAAAAGAAAACGTAAAATCAGGAAATAATTGACTAAAGTTCAATAATGTAGTTAAACTTAATCCAAAAGCCATATTCCCCGGCAGCGGTGCCAAAATTTGATACGCTCAAATTACACCTCTATTAAAGAAGTATAAGTGGTCGTCGTCAAATAAAGAACTCAACTCGTAGGTTGGGGTCGATCCCACGAGGAATATGGTTCCGACTTAAACTTAACTCACTATTATATCCATTTACTCAAACTATTTCCAAAATAAGTAATCAAAGGGGTGGGGGGAAAGGTTTGTAAGCAAATAACCGATTGTTGTTTAAGTAACACGTGAGCAGGATTCAAACCTTAAGTTATCAATATGAGAGAGAAACTAGGGTGTATGTGTTCCCCACAAGCTCTTAATACGGTAATCCTAATAATAGTAATCATTTCCTAGTGTTTTACGTGCAAAGTTGGTAAGATAGGTATCCCTAGGTGATTGGTCCTCCAAATAGGGAATTTCACCACGTACCTTGGTCTGGCTACGAGTGTATATTTTACTAACCCTTACCTTTACCTCAAATTAGACTAAGGCTGGCAATTAGACAGGGTTTTGGCCGGTTCGGTCCGATTCCCGTACCGGTAAGTTCGGTACCGGTCTTATAGGGTATCAACCCGGTACCAAAATGGAACTCGGTTTTTTATTCGGTTTGGTAAGAACCGGTTCCGGTCCAATTTCTGTCCGGTTGATCCAGTTCAACAGTCACTTCCCATTTTAATTTTTAATTTTTTTTTAAGGTGAATGTTAATTTATAGCCGTTGGGCCCTTTTAGCCATTGGGTTGGGGCCCAAAATGGCTCAAAACAGCCCCCCACCCCTCTTTAACCCCTTAACACTATAAATATACCAATATTCTTTCATTTAAATCACAAATTCACAAACTATTTCATTAACATCTTATAAAATCTCTTAATTTTCAATCTCTCATAAATTCATAATTATTATTTTGTGAGATTGACTTGGAGTTCGGATTTCGGAGATTTATTTAAAGTAAATCGTAAGCTTCAATTGACATCTCTCAATTCCGGCTTTGGTTATACATCTACTTTTACGTAGACGTTCGGTACATTCGTTCTAACTTTAATTTTTTATTTGTTTATTAATTAAGTTATTTTATTTTTTTGTTATATTATCTTGCTTGTTTTTCATAATATTTAATTATTTTAAACTGGAACATGAATTCGGAAAGAAATAGTGGTAAAAGACCAATGTCGGAAGGAAAAAATAATAGATTTAGAGTTAATACTAATGATTATACTCATGTTGATGAAACTTCTTTTATGTTACGAGGACCTATTGAATTTAATTTGGAAAATGAAGTAGATCATGAGACTTTAAATAGATGTTTTACTAATTTTGAGGAAGAATTAGATGAGGAAGTAGAAATAAATGAGGAAGATGATGAGACCCCTACCCCTACTAGTCCGGCTACCGAGTTACCAAAACAAGATGAAGTCCCTTCTTTACCTACTTTTCCAAAGACCGTTGTACATGTTAAAAGATCTTTAGTATGGAAATTTTTGGTACAAAATGAGGAAAAAACTATTGTTACTAGCACGAAATGTAAATTGACCATGAAACATGCAACTACAGGTACACAAGGGGGAACAGGACGGCTAAGAACACATTTGAGAAAGTGTAATAAAAAATTTGCTCTCCTAGATGATATAGAAAGGGCTAATAGAAATGGAATACCTATACCTGAAAATTCTATGGGAGTTGGAGGTTCTAATATGGTTCAAAGTGTATTAAATATGACTAACCCGGCTAGCCGAAGCACACGACACCACACATATAGTAAAGAAAAGGATCGTAGAGAATTAGTTAAAATGGTTGCTGTTTGTGATTTGCCTTTTTCATTTCCTTCACATCCTGGTTTTGTTCATTATATTCGGGAATTGTATAACCCAGATTATGAAGGTATTCCAAGAAGTACAATTAAAAGTGATCTTTTTAAATATAAAAAAGAATATTGTCATTTTCTTCGTTGTTTATTTGTTTATTGTGATGGTAGATTATCTATTACTTCTGTTATGAGACGTAGTCCTAATGGTAATGATTATTTTACAATTATTGTCCATTGGATTGACCATAAATGGAACATGCAAAAACGAATATTAAGGTATAAATATGTTGAAGAAACTAAAACCGGTTCTTATATAGCAACAAAAATAAGCTCTATTTTACAATTTTATGGAATATGTGATAAAATAATGAGCGTCACTTTAGATAATGCTTCTAATAATTTAAAAGTAATTGATTATTTAAAATGTAGACTTTTTCCAATTGATAATGATTCTTTCCATATTAAGTGTGCCGCACATGTGTATAATTTGATAGTAAAAGATGACATTTCTCAATTTGGAATTTCTTGTGAAAAAATTAAACTTGCTTGTAATTAGATTTTTAAAGCTAGAATTACAGAATTTAAAAATTGTTGTAAAGAATGTGGACTTGCATATAGAAAAGTTCCAAAAGAAGTATGCACTAGATGAAATTCTTTATTTGAAATGCTTGAAGTTGCTTATATTTATCAAGAGCCAGTACAATTAGTTTTTAATGCTCATAATGCGGACCCGAATTTAAGAATTGGCTCTGAAGATTGGGAAAATATAAAAGAACTTATTGAATTTTTAAGTATTTTTTATAAAGCAACAAATGTTGCTTCTGGTCAATATTATCCAACTATTTCTTCTGTTTTAGTAATATTTGTGCTATTTCATCTGAATTTGTAAAATATAGAGGAAAAGATCGATTTAAAGATTCACTTGCTTTTATGATTGAAAAATTCAAAAAAAAAAAAATTCCCTATTCCTCAAATATATTTGACTGCTACTACTTTCAACCCAAATTACAAATTAAAAGGTGTTGAAAGAATGGTTGAAAAGATTTATGCAAATTTAAAAATTAAAGATGATGAAACTCATAGTGTTGAAGATTGTAAAACTAGCATATATACAAAAGCTAGAGAGTTATATTATACATATAAAGCTATGGAAACAAATATTCCAATAGTTGAACCTCCATCTTGTAGGCCTAGAAGTGATGATACGGATGATTGGATGGATGATTATCTTGAGCTTGAATCCTTTACTAATAATGATTTTGATTTATATTTCAATCAGGCACGGGAAAAGATTAGGCATGAAGAAGGACAAGTTCAAGCTCAAATATTAGTATGGTGGAAGAATCGTGAAAGTCAATTTCCGACCCTTGCTAGGGTTGTTCGAGATGTGCTAGAGATTCAAGCATCATCGGTCGCTTCGGAGAAAGCCTTTAGTGCGGCGAGATTTATGATTGGAGATCATCGATATTCATTAGCAAATGATAGTTTGGAAATATCGGTGTTGTTTCGAGATTGGGTCAATGCTGAAAGAAGGAATACCGGTCTACCACAATTAAGTAGCCAAATAGAAGACGAAATGAATGAAATATTTGGTGATAATAGTGATGATGGCATGGAAGAAATGGAAGAAGAACGACAAATACAAGTTCCAAAAAATGTTTCTTTTGAAATGATACAAAAGTTACGAAAAGATTTTTAAAAAAGTTTCAATTGTTAGTATAATAATTAATATTCAATACCTAGATTATGTACTCTTTGTCTCTTTCTAATATTTGTATTGTACAATTTATTTATT
>JAJOOR010033595.1:0-11154 GCA_036250505.1 Solanum acaule | reverse complement strand
TACTCGTACATTTCATGTACTGATGCCAGTTGGCCTGCATCTTATTATGATGCAGACGCAGGTACCCAGGATCAGCATCCAGTACGCCGTTGATCCAGTTGAGCACTCCAGAGTCAGTGGTGAGCCTCCTTGCATTCCGGAGGACTCAATTATTTTGTGTTCTTAGGTTTGTTTTTATTAGGGTGTTGTGGGGTCTGTCCCAACATCCATCTCAGTATTTTAGAGGCTTCATAGACAGTTAGTCAGTTAGTTTTGAGTCTCTCATCTACGTATATATGTAAATATTCTATTTTGAGATTCGAGTTGCCTTTGTGGCCAAATTTTATAAGTTAAGTTGTTTTCTAACCTTGCATTTGCATTGAGTTATTCTGTTAGGTTAGGTTTCCGCTGAGTTAAGAAAGTCAGGCTAAGGGTTCGCTTGGGGCCAGAAATGGTCTCCGGGTGCCGGTCCCGTCCAGGGTGTAGGCTCGGGGCGTGACATCACGATACCTGGTCAGCTCTCTTCGGAGATTATCCAGAGAAAGGAGTGTGCGTTGTTATTTAAATCAGATCCATTTACTACTAAACCAGTACCTATGGGACCAATTTCATACTTGCATGGTGAGCCAAGAATAATATGGGAGGAGGAGGAGGTGACACAGATGATATACAAAGAGAATCTACAATATGTGGTCATTGGAAAATTTTCTTATGGGATGCCGGAGATCAGAGAGTTGAAAAAGTTAATTCTGAAACAATGTGAATTGAAGGGGGAATGCAATATTGGGCTCCTTGGTAATCGTCATGTATTAATCAGAGCGGAAATCATGGAAGACTATGTGAATGTATTATCTAAGCCAACTTTTTACTTAACCCATAGACAATATTCCTACCCAATGAGTACCCTTAAGTGGGATCCAATGTTTGATCTGGAGGAAGAAACAACAACAACCATAGCATGCATATCTTTTTCATTCCTTCCCCGAATTTCTTTGTGAAAGAGGCAATATTCTCGTTGGCTACTGCGGTGGGGAAGCTGTTGCAAGTTGATATGGCAACAAAGAATCAAACTAGACCTAGTTGTGCTAGGGTGAAGGTCGAGGTTGATCTATTAGGTGATTTCCTAAAAAGGATAAACATTAGAGTTAGGAAGCAATAAGGGGTGAAAATATGGGTGCGGATAAATTATGATCATGTCCCAAAATATTGCGCTAATTGTCGATTGCAAGGACATATTGAGCATGAATGTTATGCATTACACTCTTAATTGTATCCTAAGAAGACAAAAGAGACTTCAAAGGAGAAAGGGAAGATACAGAGAGATAGAAAAATAAAAAAGTTATAGAGGGGGAAAACAAAAAATGGGAAGGATAACAGAGAAGGAAGAGAACAAGGAGGAATTTCAAGTGCAAAGAAACAGAAAACATCTAGGGAGGGGAAGAATACAAGTGTGGAATCTGAAACCAACACAACCAGAGAAGGGGGTGAAGGAGATGATGACTACAGGAAATCAACTTGAAGCTCTACATGATCCGTAGCTAAGGGATGCAGAGGAAACGGGAACAAAGGAGAAAACACCAACAAAGATATTCATTTTATTGAAACTCTTACAATTTTAATAAGTACTAATTAATGATAATCACAGGATATACTTATAACTTGCCAAATTTCAAAAATTAAAACGAAAAAAATACTGAATCAAGTGAGGAAACCCTTAGAGACATACCATGGTGAAAACAAAATTTAAGGATTGATGAAAATTCAGAACTCAACAAATTGTGCTAAATCAATCGTTAACATAATTCATATATTAAAATATGATAATCACTCTTTTGTTGATGAAAACATAGTTCATCCTTTTGTTTTCAGTGTCACGTCAGATATTTATCAACAAAAAAGTTATTATCAGATTCTAATTTACATTTATGAGTTGTGTTAACGATTGATTACGTACAAATTAATGAGTTCTGAATTTTCACCATTCCTTAAATTTTCTTGTTTCCACCATGGTATGTTTCTAAGAGTTTCCTCACTTATATATCTTGTTTGATTCAGTATTTTTTTTTGTTTTAATTTTTGAAATTTGGCAAGTTATAAGTATATCCTGTGACTATCATTAATTAGAAATTCTTATTTAAGTTGTAAGAGTTCCAATAAAATGGATATATTGTTACTTTTAGTTGTAGGACTCCCATAAAAAGATACAAAAATCACTAGTATAGTGGTTTTGAAGATTTTGTATCTTTTATTATGATTAATTGTTATAAGTTATTTAGATGAACTTTTACTTCACTTGTTAATCTTTTTATCAAAAAATAGGGTTGATTGTAGTTTATCACATGGGTTTACAAAAAAAATGAATTCTTGTACTATAGTTTTTATTTTAAGTGATTGAAAATGGATTATTCTTGATGACCTAGAATTCTATTCTTGATTTTGGAAGATCTTCCTTCTTATACTTGGGTAACTCGTATTTTCATATAAATTGTGTATCTTTCATTATGATTAATTGGTATAAGTGATTTGTATGAAGTTTTACTTTACCCATTAATCTTTTTTTCTTAAAAAAAATAGGGTTGATTGGAGGAGCTCTTATCTCTTAGATACAACAATAATATACCAGTGTAATTTTACAAGTGGAAATCGGGTCAAGAAGAATAGAATGTACACAAACCTTATGTTTACCTTTGTGGGGTAGATAAGTTGCTTCAGATAGACTCTCAACTCAAAAAAAATAATGTAATCAACACATGAAAGTAAGAAAGAAAAAGAGACATCAAAATAAAAACGTATAGAATAAGTGTAGCGACATATATTAATAAATATTGGAGAAAAAAAACTATGTGATACCAAAATCATACTACCAGAAGAATGAAACCACTCAACTATGATATTATACAACCCAGTCAACTACTCCATATTTGTCTTTCTACATTCTTCCAAAAACTCATCGGGATCTCACCTTGTGAACTCTCTCCTCCCCTCCTCATCTTACAAATAACCCTCCCCCAAACCTCCGTAACATTTATAGATTTATAGTACCCAAAATTTGATTGAATGCCTCTTTCAATGCTAGCTCTAACTACTCTGGCATGATATTCTTATCCCCTTCTTTGTTCAAGAGCTTAAGGGATTATGTTTGCTATCTCAATTTAATGTGTGCCGCTTATGCCAACATTTCATCATTCTCATCCTTGATACACTTTATTTGATCTACATGACACATGCTCTTGTGTCTCGCGTCTTGGTGAGCATATACAACTTTTTGTTCTTGCCTTAACACTCGAGATCTTCATACAAACACTCAAAAATTATCATTTTATCCATCATGACCACTATCTTTATTTTCTTCCTCCATCTTATACTTCTCCCTAATTTTCATCTTATCCTCCCCATCAAAGGTTTACACTAACACCATATTACAAACCTTATTGGCTTAAGATTTTTCTTGAATCTCTTTATTTCACTACCAATACTCTTTTATGCCCAATCGGGTTACCCCTCAAGACCCCTAAAACTTCTCTAGTTGTTTTCCTGATGCAACCAAGTATTCTAGCCCACATTATATTTGCTTCCCTACAACTTCCCCAAGCCATCACATCCACCAACTTCTCCCCAATCTCCTGAGTTTTGGCTCTAATTAGGCCTTGCCCATATAATCTTTGGTTGATCACATACAACCTCATTTTTTTTTCTTTCTTCTTTGATATCCTAAGATCTAAATTCATAACTACAAGCTTACGTTGGATTATAAAATTTTCAGTTGGGATAAACTTTCGATTCTTACATACGCCTATGCCACTCTTTATAAGGATCAAGCAAATTATTTGAGTCTTAGCCAACGCAATATGAAAGATCACCAAATGTTTCTGTTTTTTCTTAGAAGCTCAAGTTATCTATGACAACTCAAAAACATCAGTGAAGTCTAAACAAACTCTTCCTTCGTATCTATCCCCAAAGTCAAAGTCCTCATGTAATCATCATAACATCTTGGATTTTTCCCTATGTGATCATTAAATTATCCTCATATTAAAAACAATTTAGTCTACAGATACCTCTCATAACCTTGTCCAACCGATCCTTCCAGAAATGTTGTCTTCTCTATGCAACTCATTTGTGGTCCATATGTATTTATAACATTAAGAGTTACCATTCCAGAGTTGTTTAATGATCATCATCCTATCGTTCACCCTAACCTCCACCATTTTCTCCATGTGTTTCATATCTTCTAAAATTCTAACTCATTCTAATTCGATATACCTAATAATGACAGAAAGTAGAAGATCGTGATTTCTAAAATAGCAAAGCAAAGATAACAAAATTATTTAAATAAAGCTACTCAACTAGAATGGTGGAACAAAAATTGAAAAATCAATTCAAATATCAAAACAAGAATTATAGAACTTGAGTGTAGCTAAAAATTGTCCAAACGATGTTGGAACCAACAAACTCATCAAAAGGATAGATCAAAAGAACTGTGACACCTCAAAACTCACCGTCAAAGAGGGTTTGATTTTGCCGTACTTGTTGATTCATAGATACGAAAAACAAACACATACTCAGATCTAAAGAGAGGGAATGAGAATGATATCAAAGTAAAGGGGGATCTACATCGCCCAACTCCAGTTAGCAAATAAAAGAACAAAAGGGTAGAGAGATAAAGGAAGAAGAGTAACTAGGTAACCTCGAAACTCATCGCCAAAAAAAAATTAATTGTTAGCTTTTCAATATAATTATGTAGTTGTATGTGATGAACACAATATATTCTTAGTAAAGACCGCTTTGGACAATGGAGCTTACCTTTGCTTGAAGAAACCACTTAGTGATAAAATTGTTATATGCTTGTGACAATTTGTATGAAGGAAGAAAATACAAAGAGAAAAATCAATAAAAAGAGTAGAAACAAAGGGAGATCATATGAATATTATAGATGATAACAATTATATTGTTGGAGATGAAGAACAAGCTCGAAAGAAGAAAATGTTTATTACTATTGAAGAACAAAGCAATAATAGTCCTAAGGCTAAAAATGATGTTGTATCAAATAGAAAACACAAGTTGAAAAGGAAAAGAGGCAGAAAAAGTACAAAAGAGATTAATGAAAGAAAAAGTGAAAGTGGTCCCATTAAAAGACTATTACGCATAAGGACTACACATCAATCCATTTTGTGTAGTCCTTACGTGTAATAGTCTTATTAATAAGACCACTCTGACTTTTTCCTTCATTCATCTCTTTTGTACTTTTTCAGCCTTTCTTTCTCAACTTGTGTTTTTCATTTGACACAACATCGTTTTTAGTCTTATGACTATTATTGCTTTGTTCCTCAGTAGTAATAGACATATTCTATTTTTGAGTTTATTCTTCATCTCTAACAATATAATTATTATCATCAACAATATTCATATGATCCCCCTTTGTTTCTACTATTTTTATTAATTTCTCTCTTTGTATTTTCTCCCTCCATACAAATCTCACAAATATGTCACAGTTTTCTCGTCAAGTGACTTCTTCAAGAAAAGGTAAGCTCCATTATCCAAAGATTTATTTACTAAGAATTCATTGTGTTCATCCCATACAATTGCATAATAATATCGAAAAGCTAACAATTAAATTTGGAAGAGTAATTAGGTTTGATTTTTTCAGATTGTTGCTTTGCGGATGCAAAAAATAAACCATGCACAGATGGATAGAGAAGGAAAGAGAGAGATATAGAATTTAGGGGCGATCTACGCCGCTTGACTCAAGTCAGTAAGTAGAAGAATAGAAGGGGTAGAGAGAGAGAGAGGAGAAAGAGTTGTTACTAATAGGAATTTATTTTTATCGCCTTATTTTTTAATTTCAATGCTCTCATATCTCTGGGGTAGGTAAATTTGTTTATAATTAGGCTATTAATAAAGAATGGTCGTTTTAATTCATATTCACTTCCCCCTACAAATAAAACCTATCCTCCACCGATAAACCTAGTCTTGCTGATCAACGTCGGTGGCCATGGTCTGCACGATACTGGGTCAACCTTCTTCGGAGATTGGCCAGAGAAAGGAGTTTGTGTTGTTATTTAAATCATATCCATTTACTACTAAACCATTACCTATGAGACCAATTTCATACTTGCATGGTGAGCTGAGAATAATATGGGAGGAGGGGGATGTGACACAAATGATATACAAAGAGAATCTACAATATGTGGTCATTGGAAAATTTTCTTATGGGATGCCGGAGATCAGAGAGTTGAAAAAGTTAATTCTGAAACAATGTGAATTGAAGGGGGAATGCAATATTGGGCTCCTTTATAATCGTCAAGTGTTAATCAGAGTGGAAATAATAGAAGACTATTATAATTTATTATCTAAGCGAACTTTTTACTTAACACATCGACAATGTTCCTACCCAATGAGAACACATAAGTGGGATCCAATGTTTGATTCGGAGGAAGAAACAAAACCAACCATAGCGTGCACATCATTTCCATCCCTTCCCCAAATTTCTTTGTGAAAGAGGCAATATTCTCGTTGGCTACTGCGGTGGGGAAGTCGTTGCAAGTTGATATGGCAACAAAGAATCAAACTAGACCGAGCTTTGCTAGGGTGAAGGTCGAGGTTGATCTATTAGGTGATTTCCCAAAAAGGATAAACATTAGAGTTAGGAAGCAATCAGGGGTGAAAATATGGGTGCGGATAAATTATGATCATATCCCAAAACATTGTGCTAATTGTCGATTGCAAGGACATTGAGAATGAATGTTATGCATTACACCCTTAATTGTATCCTAAGAAGATGGAGGAGACTTCAAAGGAGAAAGGGGAGATACAGAGTGATAGAACAAGTAAAAAAATTATAGAGGGGGGAAACCAAAATAGAAAGGATAACATAGAAAGATCAGGACAAGGAGGAATTTCAAGTGATAAGAAACAGAAAACATCTAGGGAGGGGAAGCATACAAGTGTGGAATCTGAAACCAACACAACCAGAGAAGGGGGTGAAGGAGATGATGACTACAGGAAATCAACTTGAAGCTTTACATGATCCAGAGCTAAGGGATGCAAAGGAAATGGGCACAAAGAAGAAAACACCAACAAAGAAGTGGGTAAAAAATGCCTTCAGTAAACCAAAAAGGGATGAGGAATAAAGAAATACAATAGTATAGGAAGATGAGGTAACGAAGGAGACAAATCAAGATCAAAAGGAAATACCATCAAGTTACATGGATGAGGGTTCAACATTGATAGTATGGAAGCCAAATTGTGGTGTGGAAAGTGTTTCACCACTGCCGATAAGCATAATTAAGCGGTGCTCACAAGATAAGAATTTTACAGATATACAAGAGCTCACTCTAGAACAAAAGAGAAGGTGTCAAGAAGAGTAAGATGATGAGAGAGCTCACTATAGAACAAAAGAGAAGGTGTCAGGAAGAGTAAGATGATGAGAGAGCTCACTATAGAACAAAAGAGAAGGTGTCAGGAAGAGTAAGATGATAAGGACTTGGAGATGAACATTCTTAGTGCAGGATCATGGCGCAATCATGGCGCCCTTTCACCCCAAAACCTCGTTTTTAACAAAATTTTCACCATATCAGTGTTTTTAGAGTACCCTAGTACCTAAATATGCAAAGACCCTAGCAATTCAACCCTTAAATGGTACCCGAATTCAAGTTTTACACTAAGAAACTATTCAACTTCCCCGACCCATTTCAGAATCATTTTGGCCATATTATCGCGAAATCCTTACGCTCAGAGCATTGTGGAGACATTGGGAATGTAAGGGAAGTGTCCATGCTACATTTTTCTTATCGAATCAAGCAACCCACATAAACATTTTTTGAAAACTACCCCCAAGTCCATTCTACCCAACCGATTCTTTTCATGCAATTGTTGTTAAGCAAATATTGAAGTAATTAGAGTAGGGAGCAAGAACATTACCTTAATGTTGACGTTCGGAGCGAAGCAATTGAGAGAGGTTTGGATTTTTGAGTGGGTATTGGAGGAAATGGGGAAACCATTCCCCTTTACCCATTCTAAACTGATCCAGCCTCCCGCCACAGCAGCCCCGCCTCAGCGGGAATCCTGCCGCTCTGGCAAAGTCAGGCCAGGCAAATGGACACATTTTTTTTCCTCCGTATGTTACCTCGTTTCCCTAGCTAATTCCTTGGGTAAAGATCCTTTCGTGTCTAAACCTTGGGAACCACTATCTTTCGTCATCCCATGACGGGCCGATCCGTTAGTTTCGAATTACTCTAACTAAAATTGTTCTTACTTTTCCGTTAGTCATTCGGGGACGAACGAGGGGTAAATTGGTATCTATTGTAACGATATGAACCATCGTTACTTAAGAAGGGCAAACTATCGTGAGTAGTTAGGCCTCACTATCCCACCAGAGAGGGTGATGCCGCTACGGTGGCGGTGCCCCAGCGAGATGGGAGCGCCAGAGTGGGTTGGACGGAGGGCAGAACTTAATGACGCGAAGTCTTATTTTCCCTTTTTTTCGTAAGTGCCAAAAAGAGGCGAGGATCACCCTAGAAACCCTCAAAAGGCTGCTCTAGGCTTGGGAATGAAGGAGAAATAAAGTTCTAGCGCAAGGTTGACGACAACTCGCTGATTCCTGGCCAAAAATCCATCGTCTCGTTGTCTGGAAGTCAGGATTGGAGCTATAATCCCTCTGTAGTTGCTTGGCATCTAGGTAGGCTAGGTTTACTTACTTGAGTAGTTGTAAATTCGTGTTCACTGCGTAATGTATTGCTAATTGATGGTAGAATTCATGTTTAGGCCTTCGGGCACAGAAAAATGGAGCTTGTTCATGTACTCCTAGTTGTTAAATAAGATGTGTACCTTAGGGAAAAGCCTCGTCCTGTGAACTAAGGGTAGGTGATGGTTGAACTTTCGGGTTGTGTTATATATGCTTGTTAATTGCACCATTGTATGCATGGATGAATGTGAATAGAGAAACATGAATCGAACCTAATTAAAGGACTAAGTATGGACAATTGCATGCCATGAACATGTTACTTGACTAGGTGACTATGTGAACTGTTCAGGGTATGATTGTGACTGTGGTTGTACTGACTGGATCGTGTGTCATGTTCCAACACACATATTGGATCGGGTGTCACGTTCCGACACACTAACAGTTTGGGTGTGGGTTCCATGAGAGGACTATTGTAACTGTCATATCTACTTGTTATTAATACTATGGAATTTCACATTGCTCCTGAAATGATATTGGAATTATGCATCATGTATATGTGTGTTTACTGTGTTGTAATTAATTGTTTATACCTTATTTACTGGAATTAACTGTAAATGATCATGCCCAACCGGTATGAGGTCTGGTAAGTGGAGATTGAGGGTCCAGGTGTTATTATCAGGTATTTTTAGAGAGGTTGTATGTGTTCCAAGACAATGAGAAGTGGTTTAGTGTTCATGATGCACAAGTACACAGGTCCTACCTTGGGAAAGGAATTCGTATCCGAAACGGTTAGTATAAAGTATAATATTTGGTCAAGGGCTGAATTGTGATGTAGAAGAAGCGAGGGTATGTCGTAAGTGGTTGGCCGAGTTGGTAATGATTGTATTTGAGAACTCCTCTATGAGATAGAAGGATAAAGCTATGATCAAGAACACAACGATCAGGGTGATAGAGTAAGGGATTAGAGTCAAGTGTACTAGTACGTTAAGGTATATGGGAATAGTAAAGGCAGGAGGATAAAGGTTGAGAGGTGTACTTTCTTCTTGCCTATTTCCTGCTGGTTGATTTCTTTATATTATGTGGTGGGCATCGGGTTGATCGGCGATGCCTATCAGTATGTGTTGTTTGTACTGATACTACTCTTGTTATGCCATTTGGCGTAGTCTGGTTGCAAGGTCAGTGATGTTTCATAGGTGAAGACGAAGACAATCTCTAACAGCTTCAACTCTTCCTTCTCTGTGGTGGGAGTTATGTCATTAGTTACTGTATGTTTTACCTTGTAATCTTATAAGCTCTTGTACATGTTTAGAATAGATCCTTGGGGGCATTATTTATTTACAAATTTAACCTTGGATTGTTAATAACACTTATTTATGTAAAAATCTCATGCATTTTCTTTTACCTCCAGTTTTCTCAATCGTCCGCATGTTTTAACCATTGAAATTCAAGGGTCCTCCTAATTAGGTGTTAGAGTAGGTGCCTGCACGGTCGGTGGGTTTGGTCGGTCACATACAAGAGCTCACTCTAAAACAAAAGAGAATGTCTCAAGAAGAAGAAGAAGAAGAAGATAAGGACTTGGAGATGAACATTCTTAGTGCAGGAAAGTCATGAGATCTTTCTCCAAGACAAATTATTGATTTAAAAAGTGGTTTCAAAAAGGGGAGAACATGACATTCTATTGTACCACTACAAGCTTCTAATTCATTCTAATTATATATACCTAATAATAATAGAAAGTAGAAGATCATGATTGCTAAAAGGAGAAATGATCTAATGGACTCATATAATTTTATGAGTTTGTATTATAGACCCTTCTACTTTTGAAAGGACCCCAAAAATGCCCGAAAATGTACTTCGGAAACACCTATAATTGTAATTTCCTTATACCTCAAAATCTGTGCATGATTTCAGAAATTTGACTTCATATTCTTATTCATGGGGTCAAATTGAGTGGGAAATGGGTCTAACCCGAATTTTAGAGCAACCATATCAAAATTCGAAAATTGCAAAAAATGCGATTTGGAGGGTCAACTTGAAAGGGGCATATCTGTTAGCACACAAGGAACTGGGAAGGCCACAACCTATTAAATTAAAGCTCTTCGAGTTAGCTTTCCAACGCACTTGGTTTCACCTCATTCCGAGTTCGGATGAGAGAGTTGTGACCATTTTCGTAAAATCTGTCTATGCAGATTTGCAATTTCCAGTGAGCTGTTTTTTGAGGCTGTGTTGGGGACCTTTTTTATAAAAAGGGGATATGTCCCATACTTAGTCATTTTTTTTTAACTTCAAAACCACTCTCTAAGCCCTCTCCAAAATTCCACCAAGATCCTCAACCAAATTCAAAGATCTCAAGCTCTAATTTCGAATTCAAGACTCAATCTCAAGCTTCAATTCTCTATTCCAATCTTCATCAAGGATTCTCCAAAGTTGAGGTATGTGGGTTTGATTGTGGAAATCTTCCTTTCCACAAGTCCAACCATTTATCCTCTATTACT